>JAVXUP010001392.1:0-239531 GCA_033070095.1 Escallonia herrerae
ATCTAGAATCAAACTTAAGGTTTACGACAATTTTGATGTACTAATATGTCTATATTGAAATCTATATACATGCAAGCAAGAATAATTTAAATCAGTAGCATACACATCAACATAGAACATATGAAATACAAAATTAAAGAGGATTGAATTTCTGACAAAATATTGAATTTAGCTTAGGTATATTATATTTTTTTTCGAAAAAAGCTTTAGAAAATATGTTCTCTATAGTTCTTTTCTTTAATCGAATATGACAGAGAAGATGTAGTAACTCTATCTAAGTTTAAGTCAAAATATTCATTTACTCTGATAAAAGCATATATTCCAATAAAGATAATTTAACGAAAGAGACTTGATATTATATGAAAATAAAAAAATACCCTTATTTTTTAAAACACTTATTAATAATAGGTATTTAATGAAAAGAAAAGTTTTTAATCAAAAGTCAAAATAATCCTTAACTCTAACAAAAACATATATTCCAATAATGGTATTTTAAGAAAAGATGTTTGATATTATATGAGAAGTCAAAACACCCTCATTTTTAAATAAAACTCTAATTTAGAAAGGGTATTTAATAGGAAATGAATGTTATAAGTCAAAAAGACTCTTACTCACCTTAATCTTTTATGAAAATATCAATTAGAAAAGAGTAATTTATAGGAAAGAAAAGATTAGTATATTTAATATATATATATATATATATGGGAGCTGATCCGTTGATAGCGCTAGCAAAATAGGAGATCTTGCTAGCGCGATCTGGCCGTCCATCCCGAAGGGATGGACGGCCCAGATCCTTTTTTTTGCGGCGCTGTCAGTCGTCCGCTACATAGTGTAGCGGACGGACCTTTTTACCATTTTGCCCCTGCTCCCCCCTCCGCTACACTGTCTAGCGGACCACTTTCTTGGGCCCACGTTGACAGCCAAAAAGTCGTCCGCTACACTGTCTAGCAAGTCGTCCGTCTACACTGTCAGCTTATCCCACCGTCCGCTAGACAGTGTAGCGGACCGTTTTTCCCTTTCTTTACTTCGAAACCCTTATTCATTCCTTCTAAACTGCTATTCATTCCTTCTTCTCACAATTCTTCTAGCGGCGTTGGCAAGTAGATCGGCGCAATTTCTTCTCAAGAAATCCTTTATTCGACGAATCAATCACGTAAGTTCACAAACCAATCCTTTATTTGTTCATAATCTAGAGTTGTTATCGCGGCTTATGCATGATTTTGAATGTGTGCGCGGTGCATTGTGCTAGCGTTTGTCAATGTATCTATACATATATATAGATTATATATGTGTATTGCGTATTATTTGTTCATGTGATTTCACTTGTAAAATCCCATTCCGTGTCTGTTTGTATCTATGTACATTGCATATACACAGCATGTGAACTTATGTGAGTATTATCTGATCACATGCTAGCGTTGACTGTGCTAGCGTTGTATGTTTGAGAATGTTTACGCTTCCAACCTTGCCGTTTTGCATAATTTCAGTTGCAAAAAATGGATTTCAACCCTGGACCAGAAGATCCGTCCGTATTATACGACCAAGCAAACCATATCAGTACGCTCATATGGGATGGTGGAGTAAGATACTTATTTTATCAACTTTGTTATTCTTGGGAACGTTGTATATCGTTTAATTTGCTTAAATTGTATTTATTAATTCGTAGGAAAGAGCACTTCAACCCAGAAAAGATTACTGCGTGGGATTGGGTTTGGGATTTTCACGCGGGCAGATCTTTCAACAACTTGACCGGCACTTAATAGGTGCCCTTGTTGAAAGGTGGAGAAGTGAAACGAATACGTTTCACTTCCCTCTCGGAGAGCTGACAATTACCCTAGAAGATGTAGGGTTCATCTTAGGGTTACCGGTGACGGGGCGGCCGGTAATAGCTCCTCCGTCGGAAGCAACGAATAAGAGGACCGCTAGGGACTTCTTTACTTCGATACCCCAGGATCAATTTAGCACTGGGGGTATCAAGTTGAAATGGTTGGTAGATACCTACAAGGTTCTGCCGGATAACTACACGGATCAGATGCTTGTGCTGTACACACAAGCTTTCCTCTTGTGGGTGATGGGGGCAATTCTGTTCCCAACAACGTCGAAGAATACCGTCAGCGTCAAATATTTACCGTTGTTGGGTAACCTGCTGGAGGTTGGGGATTATGCCTGGGGAGCCGCAACTCTTGCGTACCTCTACCGAGCATTGCACAAGGCAACGAGGCCCGACTCCAAAGCGATATGTGCATGTCTCTCGCTATTGCAGGTATATCATACAATTCTTGATTACTTGCTCGTTTCTTTTTTTTTGGGTTGAATTGACAATAAAATTTGACGATACTTTATTTAATTTGTCTTTGCTCTCAGGTGTGGTCTTATGAACACCTTGCTACCGGCGCACCCAGGCGTAGGGACGGAACCGATAATGTGTGGCCTCGGTTGTGCGCCTGGGAGTACAGCCGGAAGGACAGCCACTACCAGAGGAGAGACGATCCCCATCACAACATTACGTACTATCGGGGGGAGCTCGACTCGTTATCTCCTGGCCAGATGCGATGGGCACCGTACAAACATTTGGCGCGACGGGTGGGAGAGTCGTTCGTCTTCACGCTCTCCGGGTTGCAACGCACACCCCTGATCCACTTCGAGGTCGCAGAGTGGCAGCTGCCAGATCGCGCTATGCGCCATTTTGAGTGCCTGCAGGGGTTGCCAGCCGGCGCGCCGGATATGAGGCTTAACAGGAACCCACCGGGTGTCCCTCGGTTTGGCAAGGCAAATGCGCACGACTTGTGCGCACGAGAACTTGAGGTTTGGGATTCCTGGCAGGACACGCTGGCGGCCATTGTGTCGGAGCCTGACCCCGTGATCAGTATCGAACAGTACAATGGGTGGTACTACCGCATCACCCGGAGGAGAGTAGCTCCAGTAAGGTTTGAACGCGGGGAGAAGTACCACCCTAGGGGTCAGATCGATGAGCACATGGCATACAATCTGGTAAGTTGGCCAATAAGTGCTTTAATTGAACTTGATGATTCTAACTGTGTATGAAGTTACTTATTTATTATCTCTCTGGATGTAGGTTAATGCCTCGTTCGCCTTCTTCCAGAAGTTGCGCGAGCGGAAGGATTTGGTGGATGCAATGGGCGAGGAGCTTCGCCAACAGGCTGATGCGTTGGCGTATGGCTGCGGGAATTTTTTACACCAAGCATCGGGCCAGCCTTCCGGCGTCAGCCTGGGAATGGGTTATCCGGGGTGGCAGCCCCCATATGTGAGCGAGGGATACACCGATCCCTCGGGACAGACTTCGGGAGTGAGCCAGGGATATGGTGGTCCCTCTGTACCGGGAATGGGTGGTGATTGGGGACCACCAAGCACCATGGGCCAGGCTCAAGCGCCGTGGGAAGACTACAGTGCGCCCTCCTTCTCTTTGCTATTGGACTCGGAACCCCAACCCTTCTCTCAGAGTCAAGTCACGCAAGACTGGGGTTTCGGACACATCAGTCTGTCGGAGACACTGCCCATTGTCCCGTGGGCAGGACCATCTATTGCCGAAGGAGGGCAATATCCCCCGGTCGACCCCCCCGAAGGAGTGCAATATCCCCCCGTCGACCCCCGAGGGCAATATCGCAAAGGGCATCCAGTGAAGCCCCTAAAGCCGCATAAATGCCAAATAATCAGAGAGCGTTATTTTAGCGGCTTCCCCCGGGACAAAGCGTTGTATAGTGTGAATCATCCGGAGGGCATGGATTACACTTGCGAGTGGGGAGAAATGGCCTCCCTGGCTCCGGGGAGTTGGTTAGACAACGGTGTCATCTCCACATACGTGGAGATTCTGAAGGAAAGGGGTCGGGAGCGGCTGAACGAGTACCCGGCCATTTTTTTGGTGGATGCCTTTTTTCATAGCCTCCTAGTGTCTGAATGGCATGAGTGGGTCGAGCAAAGGCGGAAGAAAAAGTTGAGCCAGTGGAGACCGTCCGCTAACCTACGAGCGTATCTTGCTAGGGATAGTCCAGTGAGCGCAAGTGTTGCCGACGTGTTTCTAATCCCATTTTTAGGGGAAAGCCACTGGTACTTGGTTTGCTATGAACCGGTAGAGAAAGTCGTATCGGTGATCGACAGTCTCCACGACGATACCGCCCACATGCCTGTGCTGCAGATGTACAAAGCCCAGTTGGACTCAATGGTAATATTACGATTGTTGTTTAACAGTTATTGTAACTTGGCATAAATGTTAACTCGTGTCTTACGCCGTTTTGTGTTTCTCGCAGAATATATTTTGTGCAATGGTCAATGGTATCCGTGGTAACCCTGTACCGGCGCGGCCAAAGCTCGATTGGCGACTGAAGAAGAGGAGGCCCAAGCAACGTAACACTTCGGACTGCGGCGTTTTCCTTTGCATGTACATGGATTACATTTGCCGGTCCGAGAGCCTCAAGGCGGCGGTGTGGAGCCAAGCAGAAGTAGACACCTTTAGATATAGAATGGCTTGGCAAATTATGAAAGGCCGGCCTAGAGCGGTTAGGTATATTGTAAATCCGGCTAATGCCGAGAATCCCTCCCAACATGATTCCCCCAGTTGACATTGTACCATTACACTGTCAATTTTTTTTAATAAACTATGATTATTTAGAAAGCTCTCATTGATTTGTGTTGAAGATTATTGATTGATTGATTTGTCTGATTTCCGTTGAAGATGATTTTGATTGATTTGAGTTTGGTTTTTTGGCTCTCATTGAGAATGATTGAAAGGTGGAAAACAAAATGTGTAGCGGACAGTAGGGAAGTGTTGGGTTCAGACATTCTGCTGGTCCGTCCGCTACACAATGTGGCGGACAGTGTGGGAAGTGAAAAAAATTTCTAAGTGTAGAGTGTTTGTTGGTCCGTCCGCTACACAATGTGGCGGACAGTGGGGGAAGTGAAAATTTTCTAAGTGTTGGGTTAAGACATTCTGCTGGTCCGTCCGCTACACAATGTGGCGGACAGTGGGGGAAGTGAAAAATTTTTCTAAGTGTTGGGTTAAGACATTCTGCTTGGTCCGTCCGCTACACAATGTGGCGGACAGTGGGGGAAGTGAAAATTTTTTAAGTGTTGAGTGTTTGTTGGTCCGTCCGCTACACAATGTGGGGGAAGTGAAAAAAATTTCTAAGTGTTGAGTGTTTGTTGGTCCGTCCGCTACACAATGTGGCGGACAATGGGGGAAGTGAAAATTTTTTTTAAGTGTTGAGTGTTTGTTGGTCCATCCGCTACACAATGTGGCGGACAGTGGGGGAAGTGAAAATTTTCTAAGTGTTGGGTTAAGACATTCTGCTGGTCCGTCCGCTACACAATGTGGCGGACAGTGGGGGATTGAAAATATTCTAAGTGTTGGGTTAAGAGTTTCTGCTGGTCCGTCCGCTACACAATGTGGCGGACAGTGGGGGAAGTGAAAATTTTCTAAGTGTTGGGTTAAGACATTCTGCTGCCGCTACACAATGTGGCGAGGTGCACAGCTGAGAGGATCTCACGTCATAGTGGTGCAGATCATTGTCTGCAACTTGGACCAGAAAATGGTTGGCACGAACCAGACACTTAGTTCCGACCTTCCCCAACCCCGGCCTAAGCGGAGGCCTTATAGCCGCTATATTGTAGAGCTAGACTTTGGTGTCCGCTATATAGTACAGCTATACAATGTAGCGTGATGCAGTTTTAATAAATTGGCACCCGAAGACTTGTTTTAGCGACGGAATCAACAATCTCAATATCGATAAACAATAAATAACGTACGATTCACAATCAACGATCTCAATGTATTGAGGGTATCTCAAACGGCACAATTAAGCAAGAAAAAATTTGGAAACATAATGAACATGTATACAATAAATTTGGTTATTAATAATAAATTAGGGTTCACATTGGGGAAAGAAATTTTTTCACAAGCGCTCCGATCAAAGATTACAACTTGAAAATCCCACCACCCAAGGTGTTCAAACACTACAAAGTCCCCGAGTTCGAGGCCATGCTGGCGCACGAAGACGTTCCAACCCTCTGCGAATTGCTTTTTTTGGGTCGGCCGGGCTTCAGCTTGATTTCAACCTGCCAGGCCCCCTTGCGGCTATATAATCTTGAACTGTCATGAATTGTTGTAAATTGATTGGTAAAGGCTTCCGGTATGTCCTAACAAACACAATACAAAAAATAGGTTAGTTTTTAACCAAAAGATCAAACTTTTAACACACGAAAATACAGAGAAAGAGGGATGGCCTACAAGTTCATTCTCAAATCCCGGCATCATGACTTTGAAAAAGTGTTTGCCTGCCAGGTGCAAGTTGCCAATAAAATCGTAGGTGGTCTCCGATCCAGAAGCCATCGAGGTCGGCGATGAGGGGAGGACGGTGGTGTCGCCGGAGATGTGGGTCGCCGTAGATGGGGTAGCGGCTTGGGTTAGATGTTCGAGAGAGAGAGAGAGATATAGCGGACTGATAAAAGCTGATTGCCCGATTTGATTAATATATATAATAGGATAGAGGTCCGCTACATTGTATAGCGGACATAAATGAAAAACAACAGTTTTTCTGCGCTACATTGTATAGCGGACATAAATAAACCAAACATAAATAAACCAAAAGTTTTTCTGTGATTCAGTCCGCTACATTGTATAGCGGACATAAATAAATCAAAAGTTTTTCTGCGATGACGTCCGCTACATTGTATAGCGGACATAAATGATGACCAAAAGTTTTTCTGCGATGCCGTCCGCTACATTGTATAGCGGACATAAATGAAGACCAAAAAATTAGGGCTATGCATATCCGTCCACTACATCAGAAATCGCTACATCAGAAGAAAAAAAATTCCAGTATTCGGTCGAAAAATTATTAGAAAAAAATTATTACAAATGTCAAACTTATATAAAAATTATTACAAATGTCAAACTTATACAAAAAATTAAAGGTCCACTGCAGCTTGTTCGTCCTCATCTTCGGCGTCATCTTCTTCCCCATCTTGCAAACCCCCTGGACTTATCCCCAGTGCCTTGTAATGGTTCCGCTTGTCGTGGTCGGTCATTTTGTTGCACAATGCACACCTTCGCAGCTTTTTAGGTTGAGTTGCCGTTTCAATTGAGCTTTTCATCCGCGTAGATCTCTTGCGGCCTTTCGTTTGCGATATAATTGGATCCAACGGCCGGATATCATTGTCGTCTTCCTCCCCCGGCTCGTCATCTTCTGATTCCGTCGTAGGCTCGGTGTCAACCGCATTGCTGACTGAAGCTGCTTCCAACTGGTCGACGATGGGCTCTTGCTGCTGAGCTACCTCGAGGAGATGTTTATATCGACCATTGTAGCAGCAGCCTTTACGGACAAACGGGTGAACATCGTCACCAGATGATTATACCGCAACGTCTCTGATTCTTCAAAGTCAGTATACGGGTGCTCCGGAAAGGAAATGGTACCGTGCAACCTGTTTGCACCTTTCGTCCACCGTGGCAGGACGTATTTATCGGGGATTGTCCTGATATTCTTCTGGGTGAAAAACCGCAGAATGTGTCTACACAGGATGCCATGGAACTCAAACTTCTTGCAAACACATGTCACCGAGTCCGTCAATGTGTCGTGGCTCACCGTATAAATTCTGCGCAGCTTCTCAGGGACGAGGTCATTCACGAGCGAATAAACCTTGTACTCACGCGTAGACATTTCTGCCACCTTGTTTATACTGTATCGTCCCGATTTTCGCAGCTCTACTTGGTATAGCAAGAAGATCTCCTTCGTATAGACTTTGGCACCGTTCAGCTCCAGCGGGGTCTCGAGCAACCTTCTCCTTTGTTTGTACGTTGTTGCAAAGTCGGCAGCCCTTTCTTTTACGAACAACGAAGCTACCGCTTTTTGTGCGGATGCAACGAAAGTCTTCAAATTGGTAGCTGTACCCACATAACTATCGAACGTGGCATTCATAGATTCACTCCTGCCCGTCGTTTTCATGCCCGCTGAAAAATACCTCCTCGTGTAAACGCCAATCCATTGCTCTTTGCGCTCGTACAAGTGCTGGAGCCACTCGTTGTCTTGCAATGAGTAATCCCGAACAAGCTTTTCCCACCTCTCCTCGAATTCCTCAATCGTTAACGACTTGGTAACGCACTTGTCAAAATCCTGTTTAAAGTCTGGATACTTTGCGTACACGTGATGCAGACGTTCAGGGTATTTGTTGCTTATGTGCCAAGTGCACAAGTTGTGCCGGGTGTCTGGGAAGACGGTCGCAATAGCCTTCTTCATTGCCAAATCTTGATCGGTGATGATCACTTTGGGTGCTTTGAAGTTCATTGCTTCCAGCCACGTCCTAAACAACCATACAAAAGAACCCTCGCTCTCGTCCCTTAACAAGGCGAACCCGAACAGGATGGAGTGATAATGATGATTGACGCCGGTGAAAGGAGCGAACGGCATCGAGTACTTGTTGGTACGGTATGTGGTGTCGAAAGTCACGACATCCCCAAAATGCTTATAAGCTAGCCTCGAACGACCGTCGACCCAAAAAATTGTACTAACTCGATGCTCGTCGTCAAGTTTATAATCGAAGGTAAACTGCGGGTCCTCCATCTGCATCCGTTTCAATAGGCTCATTGTCGATTGCGCATCATTGAGGTCATACGCGGCTCGTCTATGGGTTCGGACCGCGTTACGAACGTCTGTCGTGTTAAAGTTTAAATTTTGAATTCCCCCAGCCTGTTCAGCAAGAACATTAACAATCTCAGTAGGTCCAATTCGCGCATTGCTCATTGTGTGAATTAGGCTCCTCGCGACCTTACCCATCTTCTTGTGTTGATGCATCTGACTCACCTTAGAAGGAGTTACTAACGGGTGATTGTGTGCCAGTTCCAGGCTGGTAATAAGCCAATGATCATGATTGGCTTTGTAGCTTACGAACATCTTGACCTGGCAATTTGTGCGCTCAAAGCAGTCCCGTCTTCTACGCGAATATCCTATTTCGTCATCACTGTCATCATTGCCTACGCGTGTCTCATTTTGCTGTGGATTTCTGCCCCTATGACACTCGTATAAGCGAGAGCATATCTTTTTTGTTACGTTGCTTGTTCTTGTAGTCTTTATTCTAATGCCAAAACCAACCCTCAATGAATACGCTCGAAAACATTCTTCAGCTTCTTCCAATGTTTGAAACGTTCGTCCTAGATACGGATCACTAGCATCTACGGGGACGTTGGAGCTCGACACGAAATCAGACATTGTGAAACAAGACCTGTGTAGAAATAGACTACGCTTAACAATCAAATGGCATTTCTAACTGAAAATATTACCTAAAAATTACCTTGGCGAATAGACCAATTTAGGATGACAAACATACCATATGCATAACCCCTGAAAGTGTCTCCAAATTAACAATTATTAATTTATTGAACATAACAAATTAAAATTACTAAGATAAATAGACGAATTCATCATGCCAAAAAATTGAATTAAACTATAATGACTTTATTTAGAGTTAACAAATTACACCTTTTTTATGAACATCATGTCTAGAACATCACAAATTGAAGAATACAGTGACAAATTTCTAGAACATAAAAAAAAATCTATACTTTTTTGTCCGAACAAAATAAAATTATATTTTACCAGTCAATCCATAAAGAAAACTTCACCATTCGCAAACTTACCTTACTTGAGTGAAGCTTGAAGCAAGTTTTACTCGAAACTTGAAGGGAGCTGAAAATGGAAGCGAGTCCGAAGGAGAAGAAAATTGTAGCCGAAAGAGCTTGAGGAATTCCGACAACCCGTCGTGTGTAGAAATAAAGGTACAAACACGTGGAAATGTGTCAGTTGTGTCAGGAAAGTCAGTCGTCCGCTAGACAGTGTAGCGGACGACTTTTTGGCTGTCAACGTGGGCCCAAGAAAGTGGTCCGCTAGACAGTGTAGCGGAGGGGGAAGCAGGGGCAAAATGGTAAAAAGGTCCGTCCGCTACACTATTTTGCAGACGACTGACAGCGCTGCAAAAAAAAAGGATCTGATCGCGCTAGCAAGATCTCCTATTTTGCTAGCGCTAATGGATCACGACCCTATATATATATATATGACTATTTGTTTGACTGGCATTAGAAAATTAAACAAAATGACCTTACATTAACAAGTACAAAAACCATCCTTCGGAGCACAGTAGAATTGTTTTATGTAGAATTAAAACCTACTGGCATTGGAAAATTAAACAAATTGACTTCCTTACATTACAAGTACAAAAACCTATCATTCGGAACACAGTACGGAGTGCTCACATATATTTATCTAGAGTTGGTAAAATGAAGTATTAGTGGTGTGTTAGTGATACATACGTTAATGCATTATTAATGAGTTTACGAAGCTGAGTGTTGCTCTCTCGTAATTGTCTGTATAGTGGAGCGTGTGATGTTTCATTACATGCCTAGAAGTTATATTAGTAGACTATTATTATCTATTCAGTTATTTGTAAGGTGCATGGAGTAGAAAGAGATAAAAGGTTATATTAATCACGTGTTATTGTGCGTTCTATTCATGATCTATTCATGTCATCCTCCTAATTCGTGAGTATGAAAAATAAGTGAGTGATCCTTTGTCTCTAACAAGGTACCAAGTTAGTGATGCTAAAGTGAGTGAGTGTGAGAGAGAACGACGGCCAACAATATGATTCCATTTCAAATCATGCGAATCACCAAGGACAATTGTGAAATTGCTGTGGTCGCATGAAGGCAATTCTTGGATTGCAAAATATGTTAGAGGTGGTAGACAAGGGCTTTGAGAGCTCTAAAGCAAAACGACACTAAGTGCTACTTAAAAGGAAGTCTTATAAGCCTCTAGAAAGAAAGACCAGAAGGCTGTTGCTTTCATCCATCAAAACTTGGATGATGCAATGTTGCAAGAGATTACAAATGCAACTACTTCCAAGAACACTCGGGAGATTCTCCAAACTTTACAACTTGCAAAATGCCTCAACCTTGAGGGATGAAAAGTATAATCCATTCTACTCACTAGGGTGGTGGTTAGTGTTACCCCATTTGAATGTGCTAATGGTGTGTAAATTACAAGTGCACCAGCTGTTACACTATGTTAGTGAAAGTAGCAGCTAGTATGTAAGTGCGTGAAATAGTAGGTTACCGGTGTGTTTATTACATTTCTAAGAGTTATCTTAGTAGAATTAAATAAAGGCAAGTATTCTAGTCATGTATGGTATAAGATGGTGCAAGAGTATAATGTGTATTTAGCTAGTACGGTATAAGATGGTGCAAGAGTAAAATTTAGAAAGATGCATTTGCAAAGATACGAAGTAAATTGAAAATATTGTCACAATCTATTCTCAATCGTATCTTCGTGTGTGAATTCGAGTGAATATATATCTCCAAAACAGTTGGTGCGACTTTCAGGAGGTGGTAGCGGTTAAACGAAGTCAATCAAAACACACTGCAGACAAACTAGCTAAGAGTACATTTGACATTTCCAAGGTTTCGGTTCTGTGTAATTAAGCTGCCCTTCCGTAAGTGTCATACCACAGGGATTACTTGCAAGCAAGCTAGCAGCAGCGGGAGGCCAGGTCACCAATTTGCTGATTACCGAAGAGGGATGTCCTGCATGATCTGTTAGCACGTCATCCTGTTTGTTGCCCAGTTATGTAATTCATCTCTATCTTGTTTTGTTTTGTTTTGTTTTGTTTTTCTTTTATTTTCTAGAGTCTGTCCATCTCTGTGTGTGTGTTATTGTTGAAGTCACCGTATTGGTAAGTGAGATGGGTTTGTTTCTAGAGAGATGCTCAAAGATTAGTTGTAACAAGTTATCATCAGACGGAAAAAAGTACTGCTAGAAGCAAGCCAAGGGGGACTGCTGATGACATATCTATGCAGGTGCAGGGTACAACAGGGACTGGGACTTTGAGCCTTTCAGGGAAACTCTTTTTAAGTCAAAAGCAGTATACATACATCGCCTTTGTCCGGAATCTTTCTCTCCACTGCAATATAATATATATACATAATATATACATGCAAGCCTGTTACATGCAACGCCATTGCCGTACGTGAAAATGGGGTTGCACTTCTGGCCTTAATATATAACACTTAATTTGCTCCCCTCGATTTCTACTTAACTGGAGACCATGCATGAAAATTTTGTAGTTAGCAACTTTTGGATAAAAACTATGCGTATTGCTATCTATGGCTAGCATTTTCTTGCCGTACGACTTTGCATATTGCTAAGGCATTAGACAAACTAGAAAGTATGTATGTTACTTCGTCATTCAAGCATGTGCCGTGACACACAACTAATCACCAACAAATTTTTCTTGACCATAATGTGACCACGACATACTAAAACTTAACAAAATGGATAAGGGAGCGAATTGAAGCTACTATAATTCATGCAAGACCTAGTTGGCTAGTATTTTACACTCAAGATGGATGCACGTTGTTTAATTTGGCTGACAAGATTTTACAAGTAAATGTGGAAATAAATGATGTTTCCAAAGAAGAAATAAACAAGAGCAGTAGTGTCAAAAGTGGACTATTTCTAAAGAGAAAGAAAAATGGCTGGTTTTCCAAGGAGGGAGGGGGCTCATAAAAGTGGTAGAGGATAATAATAAAAGAACAGAAGCAGAGTCGTTCTGGGACAGGCTAAAACGCACCTGGAACATCCAATTGCAACCCAATCTAACAAGACACCATAAAATGGCTATCCAAGAGCCATGTCAGCACTATCTAGATTTCAGGATTGAGTGGCTCTCCACCTTCGTGCTCTGGCCAACTAATAATATCTAGACAAAATTTTGCCAGGAATGTATGTAAGAATTCCCCCCTGAAAACAAACAAAAGAAATCAGGAAGTTAATAAAATCAAGCTCCCTCAACTCCCCCTCTTCTTCCCTTGTAGCCCACTAACTTCATCTCTTTCACAAAGTGCTTAACTTTTCGTGGGTTGGGAAGAGAAGCTTTGGATATGGCCGCAACCTCCTCCACCCCGCTTTCTGTCTCTGCCTCCTCCGCCTTCATTGACAGCGCCAAGGCCCCTCGGCAGCCATCTCAATGTGTCTCTCTGCCCACCCTCCCTTCCCCACCAATGCAGTCTCAAAGCCGCACCTGGAAGGCCACTGCCTACTGTAAGCATATCTCCTCAACATTAACACACACACACACACCCTCTTTCTCAGTTCTCACACACATAATTGTCTGCCATATCTTCTAATTCATGGTTCAATATCAGGCAGAAAGATTGCCAGCAATGTGGCTGCTATGGCTACAGGAGAGGCACCTGCGGAAGTTGCAACTCCTGAGCTGCCTGAGATTACCAAAGCTATCCAAGAAGCCGTAAGGAACTTCTTTTTTCCTTCCCCTTACTAGTTTAGCCCAAATACTGTAAATTATACAAGTAACTAAGAACTCTAGAATTGTGCAACACACAGTGGGAAAAAGTTGAAGACAAGTATGCTGTGACCTCCCTTGGAGTCGCTGGTATCATTGCACTTTGGGGCTCCTCTGGATTGATCTCGGTAACTCATAATTAGGACTCTCTTTTCGCCCGCCTTTAACCTCTATTGTTCAATCAAATGATTGTGACTTGCTTTTATCAAATGTAAAACATTGTAACCTTACTCGTGAAGTGGTTCCTAAGAGATATGGTTTTACTTGTTACAGGCAATTGACAGGCTTCCGTTGGTCCCTGGCGTTCTTGAGCTCGTTGGAATCGGTTACACTGGCGTAAGTTTTTCGAATTTTGTCATGGAGACAGCTTTTAAGGTCTTTACATGGATGCTTTCTTGAAGAAAGAATTTCGATAATGTGGACCTTGTTCTTAAGATGATAGCCCCAATTTCAGGAGTTCTTCTTGAAAGGAAAATGGTTACCACTTTTTCTGTATAGTTCTGAAAAAGATCGCAATTTTGACTCCATATCCCTGATTTCCTGCAGTGGTTTGCGTACAAGAACCTCGTTTTCAAACCAGACAGGTAAATCTTGTAACTGTATTGAGCTTGATGTGTTCCCTAGCGGCCTAGCATAATACTTATGCTAAAGGTCGTACTTTTCGTGCTTCCAGGGAAGCTTTGCTAAAAAAGATCAAAGATACATATGGTGAAATACTTGGAAGCAGCTAGATGCTGCTATAATGTTGTTTTGCATGCGGAGAAGTATATTGTTTTGCAGCATTGTGCGTTAAGAGGTGATCATGCTTCACGCTTTCATGCTTTCCATAAACCCCTAACAAGAGTAAACCGATGTAATGAACCATGTCCACGAGGTACATGTATCTATTCATATTGTACTTTCCCTTCTTTAGCACTACCTTAATGCCAATGATATTGCCAATCGTTTCGCGACTTGCAAGTGCGCAAGCATGTATGAAAACTCTGCATATAACATCTTTATGAGAACTAACAAAGCTAGACCCTAATCAACTCTATGTACTGAAGGTTATTCTGAGTGTTCAACACCCCCCCCCCCCCCATTTTTTTTGGTCGTGGTAAATAAGAGCAACGGAAAGTGAGTTGCAGTCTGGCCTTGTAACAAGAGGAGGTTTTACCACGCTTCTTCCAGATTCTAAGCCCATACCATCTCTAACAAGACTGGTAGGATAACATGATTATTAATGTTCCCCTGTTACGTGGCACAGTAACTTTACGAGTTTAAGTTCGCGTTTGTTCTTTGAGGTGGGAAACCAAATGATAAGATTGAGACCTATGCCTGCACTTGCTGGCACTTCCTTCCAAACCGTTAGACTGGCCTTGTGTTAGTTGCACACATGCTTGCTGCATATGGTCTCGAATCTTCACCATTTATGGGCAAGAGTACGTACCGGCAGCAGAAGAGTTGCTTCGAGCAACGAGCCACTATGTTACGTTGGAAGACTTGTTATTAGTAACCATCTAGACAAGTAGATTGATTTCCTTTGCGAGTAATGACCAACTTGATGCTTCTTAAATTTTCTTGCTCAACTTTCGAATTGAATATACTAGCTTTGTGGTCATATGGTACTAGCAAAGGGGCAGAAAAAGAAGATCTCGAGAGCTAGCCTCGCGTACATATATCGAGAGGAACAGTAAAACCAGTCTAGGTCCTCTTCTATTCAAAGGAACTGTTGTAAAGGAAAATGTAAGATTGCACGGGATAACGATGGAAGGAAAATTTGACAAGATGACGGTGTTCAGGCTTTCTCCATCACTAAATAAAGTTGGTAGATTAGTAATTACTATCTTCTGCAAGATATTTATAGAGTGAAGGTGGATGAACTCTCATTTTTACGCGCTTCATTCGTCCATTTGGACTGCACCAGAAATGGATGGACTTTACACCCTTTTCATGGATACATATAGGCCGAATCACAATGCGATGAGCTCTATACCCTTCTCCATGAATCCTAGTTTTATCCACTTCACAGATACAATTCCAGCAGCTCACTTCCTCCTGGAGCTTGAACCATCAGGCTCAGATATCCATCTTGCCGGTACTTTTAACTGTAACAATACATCCTTTCATTGTCTGGGATAGCTTCGTAGCAGTTTTATCATGCAGCTATCATCCGTCCAACATTATAGTATCCACTATCACAGGTTTAAGTGTAGCAGCAACTCATAACTACAGAACATTTTCTCTTAGACTCTGTTTGACAATTTTTTTTTTTGGTTTTCAATTTCCAAAAAATAAAGAAATTAAAGAGCTGTTTATTATTTTATTTTTTTACAAAAACAAGTGGGTGTTTCATAACCCAGATTTTTTTTTCATTTTTTTTTTTGTGTTTGATAGCCCAGTTTTTTTTTGTGGTGATTTGCGGTGGCGGTGGCCGACAGTGGTTGGTGGTTGTCGGCGGCGGTGGTCTCAAAAAAAAAAAACCAACATTGAAAAAAAACTCGTTTTTGGAGTTTTTAAAAAAGCGTTGGTTTAAAAACTGATTTTTTAAACTGAAGGGAAAAAAAATAGTTACCAAACACGCTTTTTTTTTTTCAGTTTCTAAAACTGAAAAAAAAAAAAAGACCTGTCAAACGGGACCTTAGTCAAGTCGTGTAGATGTTCCAATTTACCTTGATCAAATGTTCATCTCCACACCTGCTTCAAAAATGGATTAACTGTATGCAGGTTTATGAGAAATATGAATCGTGACAGGGCTCTATGTCGTGAGAGTAGTAAGTCTTGTCACACAAACTTTTCAACTCTTTGGCAGCTCCTATTCTTTGCTACATTGAAGCAAATAACTACACTCTCAGAACGCGTATATGGTTGGGAACCTATTTCAAGTCTTTCAGATGATCATGAATCAGTTAATCTCCTCAGTTCTTACAAGCAAAACTGAGTGGTTCGGTCTCTGTCTAGGACTCCACAGCAGAAACTCCAAAATAGTACCATATCGGAACCCCCTTCCACTATCAACCGAAACACAAACCCACCAAAAAATTGCAACACAGAGTAACAATATCGAACTAGAAAAATGGATACCGTAATTAACTTTGAATACAAAGCAAAGATAGACTCAATAACCAGCGGCCCATGACCATCCATTCAAGTCGGTACTAAGTTTAGCACTCCTCCTTAGCTGACTCTTCGCTCGTGATGCCAAGGTTCCACCAAAATTTGGACACCTTCCGAGGAAAAAGCAGTCTCTTTGTGGAAAAGTCTGTCATCTGTTCTCCAGCGTTAACCATGAGCAAGAGTGATTTTGCCTTTTAAGAACCATCTTTTGGATAAAGTGATTAATTTCACTTGTAAATCGTTAATCTTTCTCCACTCAATATGCTTTGTACTAGTGTGAAATTTTTAGCTATATGGCACTCTCGTTGTCACACTATAGGACAAGACTGTTGGGATATCCCTCCATGTGGAGGAGTGTGACTTATTATCTTTGAATTATAAGTGTATTGGGCTTAATTATACTGGCCAATATATTAAATTAAAGTCTATCGGTTATCTAGCCTTTTGTTGGAAGGTTAAAGACTTGAGGATTAATTGAAAACCCTGAATGGTTGGAGAGGCAAAGACAGAAAAATTGCAATTTTTCTTCCTACAGAGAAAAATCCTTGTCAATCAGATTTAGAGGCTTCATCGGAGGGTTAAACATGGTTCGATTGAGCTCAAATTTTGTGTGAAAGTTCCTGAGGATATGATCATAACATCCAACAATAAGTTTTTGCATTAGAAGTCTATAGCTTCAGATATAGAGATTTGAACAGAAACTAATTTTTAGATAATATCTCTCTAATCTCATATTGTGATGAACCAAGAGTGTTATTCTCTTGATATTTTGATACTTGTTAGCCTCTAGGTTGTGCTAGGGAAGAAATATCTTATAGCCCTATTGTTTGATATAGTAGAAGAATTATTCGGAGTTGACCCATGGTTTTTCCCTTCACGTTGAAGGGTTTTTCACGTTAAATCTTGTGTTTGTTTTGTATGGCTAGTTATGTTATTACTACTTGCTAGGGCTAGCAGAAGGAGGGAAAGGTGTGGCTTTCCGTAACAAGGACAACAGAATAATAGGATTAATTATTCTTAGCGCTATTGAGGTGGCTGTTTAACACACATGACTACATGTCATTTTAGAAGTTACACTCGGTCCCTTTCGATCAAGTTTCCATTGCCCCCCCCTCTTTCTGCATCCCTTTTCTTTAGTGATGGACCCACCCTTATCCAAAAAGAAAGAATTCGATTCTTCATCATTAATCAAAAACTCCACAACTTTTTAGTTAAAATATCCCTCACCATCAAAGCTCTGGTATGACACAAATCAAGCCACAAGCTCAACTTTTACAATTAGACTATTCTAACATTCATCTATCAAATGTGCAAAAGTATGCACATCAATCTGAATTGCGAGATCCATAAACTCAACCAATTGAAAAATCCAAAATCAAGAATAAAGACCGAGAAAACTGCATCACTTGTGCAGATTTTGAAATCATTCCCAAGCATGTACCAGCTCCGATCATAACGAACTTGAAATACCCCCATTTTTGGTGTCGCTTCCCTCGTTGGCGCTGCTATCACTACGCACGCCCACGAATCACCATTTCCCTGCTTCACAAGAAAGGGTTAATTATGCAAGGCGCTTCTAAATTTAACTGTGGTAGTTCACTGCATCGTAAAGTTTATGTTAGCTAACTCGCGCCGTAAACTTAGTTTTACCTCCACTATATAAACACATTCAATGACTTCAATTCATAAACACATTTTATAACATTTCATGGTGACAATTGAGAAAAGCTTCAACAAAACAACACTCGCAGAATTCTAAGATATTTAAAAAGCAAGAACCTTATTGTCTAACATGTTTCAATAGTAACTCATGCTTTTATAGTACCTCCAATGCATAAATGGTGCGTGGCAAAAGTGGTAACTCCACCAAGGAATAGTTACTTCCATTACCTCCTTTTCTTAGGATGATATACAGCCTTTTTGAGGTTTATTACTATTATTATACTATATTAAAAGAGAATTATCTTATTCCAGTTGAATTCTTAGTGGTGATTTATGCACGTGAGATGAAGAGTCGGCCATTCCAAGAAAGAAAATAGTGTTTTCTAATTTGAAGACAAAGATCCAGAAGTAAGAGTGTGTGTGTGTGTGTGTGTATATTTATTTATTTATTTTGGGGTGGGGGGTGCAAACGTGCTCATACTAAAGAGGTGAATCAGTTCACCCAAAACATAATATCGCATATCAGTTTTATGCTTGACTTAATAGCGCATATGCAAATAGTATAGATTTGGGAGGCCATATGCGACTAGTTGAATAGTTTATAAGTGTAATTGTGTCATAAGAATGTTCCTTACCAAACTCTTGCTTTTTTTAGGTATTTTGAATAAAGGTAGATATAGATAAATAGTCTCGACTGGACGGGAAAAAAAAATGCACCACATGCCATTGACAAGGGTATACATGTAGCTCGATCTCCTCGACAATGTGTGAAGTCAAAAAAAGATTTGGTGAATGGAGGATTGAAGAGCTATTGCCTAGCTAAGAGGAAACTTTTCATTCAACACCTTTGCTTGAATTATGCATCATATTAGAGGATCAATGCCCAAAAAGTTAATAATAAAATTGTCCCCTATAATTTATACGTTTTTGCAAGTCTCTCCCAGTATACGCATTTTTTGCAATAATGTTCGCTATAATTCACAAAAGCGTTACAAATTGCTCCAAAAGCTGATGCCTATCCAATTTTGGCTATTAACTGCACACATGCAATTTTTCGATAGGCATATTGGTCGATTCGTTTATCCTTTTTCCCTCTGTTAGGTCGATTGTGAAACTATAAATGGTTTACTTGAAGAGAGAGAAAGTAGAGATCGCAACCGAAATTTCGGAACCCTAGATTGGAAACGATCTATCTTGAAGATCGATTGACATGGGAAACTAAAAATTGAAGGTGATTTGGAAACTCCGAGAAAAGGACGACAAACAGTGCAATGACGGTTAGCTCAAGTAATAACGGATTCTGAGAATTCTTCTTTTTATGATTAAAGTATAATTGAAGTATTGTTCCTAAACCATAATACTTTTTAGCAATTGTATTGCTGAAAAAAATAATGACTATTTTTTCATTTTTATGTGGATTAATTTTACGTTACACTTCATACTCAAGGGTCAATTGCAACCAACACCCCGTGGTTCCAATTTTGGCACCTAACACCAAAATTTTAAAAATATTGAAATTCGGTACTAATTGGCTGTCAAGATGGGCTTTGACTAAATGACTCTTAGTTTTTAAAGTGTAAATGTCTCTTCTTATCTGTTAAATCTATGTGTCATTATAGTCAACTCCAATTATACACATGCAGCCCCGCTATTTTTTTTCCAGTCCCTCTCTCAGATTTAAAATCTCACACCTCTTTCTCTGTCTCTCTCTCTCTCTCTAGGTCGAGTCTCATTTCCTATGTACAAGAGTTAAGTGAAAGTAAACATAAATATTAGAGACCCTTTACCCCAAGATTGGTTAATTAGGGATCATAGCTTGAAGCGGGTCAAAAGATCAACTGTATGGGGTATTTATATATATATATATATATATGGATCGTGATCCATTGCTAGCGCTAGCACCGTCCGCTATATAATGTAGCGGACGGTATATCGTCCGCTACATTATGTATATATATATCATATATATATATATATATATATATATATATATATATATATATATATATATATATATCCACACACACGCATTCAAACATAAACACACACATCACCACTTGATCTCATAAGGCCGTTACACACGAAGAAAAGCTTCTCTCTTTCCCTCTAATCCTTCACCAACACCAACATTTCTGGATCCCTTACCCGAATGCTTTCCATTTTAATTGAGATTGGGCTTTGAAAGCATCTTATCACTTTGTAGGGTATGGGGTTGTGGGATTGTGAATGACTAATTATGGGATTGCGGTTGACTAACTAAGTGAAGGATTGATGGGCTTATGATGGGTTTGGGTGTGCAGGTTTGATGGGTTTGGGAGTAGGGAAAAATAGGGATTTATGGAGTGGGAGAATCCGGGATTTGGGGAGTGTGTGATAATGTGTGAAACATTTCCCGGGAGATTATTGCATTAGAGGGCACACGTCGTTGGATCTGTCGTCGACTAGGCTTGGTGTGTGAATGAATGCCCACGAAGGTTGTAGAGTATTGCACTAATGAGTTAGAGTTAGCATGGAGTGGAAAAGGAATAGTGGAGTTCATGTCGTTGATGAAAGGATTAATGTAGGTAGCAAACCTGGTGTTGATCGATTGAAAATCTCTCTGCATACCATGCACATTGAAAACACATAGAGAGAAAGGAGCAATGTTGTTCCTATAGTTGAATAACAATATGCATAAAAGATAGAGGTGGAGGCAGGGAATGCAGAGAAAGGAACAATACAGAGAATTGTATTTCTTTCCGTACATACACACAGAAGAGGGGGAATATGCAAAATTTGTTGGGGAGGTATAGAAATTTGAGACACATAAGATTCCATCTAGATGCCACACGGGTGCTATCTCGGACACAATAACCAAACTGACAACTTTGTCCCTTAAAAACTAACAGACGTCTAGTCAAAAGGCACTTTAACCTCCATTTGGTGATGGAAGTCAAGATTTTTGAATTTTAGGTGCTGGGTGTCAATTTTTAGAACCATTGGGTGGTGGGTGCAATTGACCCCTACGTATGAGGTGTACCACAAAATTAATCCTTTTATCTTGAGGTTTCTTGCCCATAGTTTATTGCTAGAACAAAATGTTACGTTTCTGTTTGGGGCAAACATGTGTCATTATAATACGCGAAGTTGTTATTTAGTGTTTATGTGCTTTGTAGGCTTAAGGTTTATTTTGGATATTTTACACTGTGGTCCATTCTACATTTAAATATTTTATAATTCGGATTCTTATTGCTTGTTGGTGTTTGATTTCAGAGTATATTTTGACTTTATTGACAATAAAACTGCATTATGTCTTCAATTTAAAAATATTCCACATAAGGTTTATTCTTGTAACAAGATTGATTACTTTAAGTAATGCGACTTTGACATCTTAAAGCTATATGAGATTGAAAGGATGGCATAAAGAGTAGGAATTGTAGGGTTTATGAATTATTACTATAAGAAACCTAAGGTAAACTTTGATAATGCATAGTGTTGATGTTTGTGAAATAAGATGTTTTGGCATTGAAAAACTTCATAAATGACCACTCTAAAGCAAAAATATAACTGGAAAGTTTGTAAATGAATATAATGATGGATGAGCTTAAGATTCAGTTAGGGATTAAAGAGAGTATGTACTCTACTGTGGATATTGAAGAACTTGATGATGAAGGTAAATGGCCAGAAGTGACAATTTGGGTGTAAGTTTAGGTACACTGGGGTCAAGAAGTAGTTCTAACTTTTGGTTAAGTCTACGAGGCCATGCAATGCTAGAAATGATGCGCTGGTTACACAAGACTCAGTAGATATGGCCACTAAAAGGAGGAAAACATAAAAATAAAGGACTATAAGGACAAATTTTGGTGCTTAAAATGTGACAGGTTCTGATGGTAATGAGGGAAACCTTGAAAAGGGAAACTAGTAATGAGGGGTTAAATAAGGATATGGATTCGGGACCCTTGTTTATGGTGGTAAAGAATTTGATGCTGAATTAGATTGCTCAGAGTTGTATGACCATGACTATGATGCTACTGAGGATGATAATATATTTGACAGAAATGTTGACATGAATGTAGAAAACTGTGGAGGTCAATGAGGCAAGGTTACCAACGCTAAGGATCCCGCAGGTGATGTTTCAAGAGAGAGTATGAGTTTGATGAATGGCAGAGTTTGCCACTATTTGAATATGAGGGTGAAAGTGAGAACGCAAATAGGATGAAAAAAGATAAGGAAGTTCAATCCTAAATCAGACATGAGCCACCCTAAGTTTAAGGAAGGTATGGTGTTCAGAGACAACAAAGTGTTCCAATATGTAGTTAAAAACATTTGATTTTGAAAGGAAAACCAGTAAAAATTACCAAACATGAATGACGAAGGGTTTGGGCTAGGTGTGCTACAGAAGGTAGTCAATGGCAAATGTTTGTATCTAAAATAAAAGGAGATAATGAGGTAAATTTGGTTGTAAGGACTTGTGTGAATAGTCATGTAATAGGACTCACAATAGTAAATATGTTATCATTAGCTGGCTTGCTTGAAATAAAAATTGGTACTATAAGGAATAGGTGAGAGACTACCAACTAGATGTGCTAATTTAGAGCTTATAGAAGCAAAAGGAAGGTAGCAATACAGGTTGAGGGTAGCATAATCGAACCGTTTGAACAATTGAACTCTTACCATGAAAATCTTAGAAGTAACCTTAATACTACTGTAGATCTAAACATGATCCAAGTGGCCTAACTAAAGGGTTCATGTCAAGCGGTAGGACTTTGAAAAGGATCAAAGGCTTGATGGATGCTTTTTCAAAGGTCTCAGTGGTGTTCAACTTTTGACTACAGCTGTATTAATCCAAATAACCAAATGTATCCATTTGCATATGCTGTTGTTGTGGGTGAAAATAGAGACTCTTGAGGTTATCTTATACAACTATTAGGTGACAATTTAGAGATAAAAGATAGTTTCAGTTGGATATTTTTACCTGACAAGCAAAACGGTTTAGTTGGCAACATAGAGACATTGTATCCTGGTATTGAGTATAGATTCAATGTGGTGCACATACATGCAAAACTTGCAAGCAAAGTTTACTGGCATTGCTTTGAGAGATACTTTGTTTAGTGTAGCCAAGGCTACTAATGTGGTAAGATCCAAAATCAAGATGTTAGAGATAATTGAAATAGATGAGGAGCCAGTGAATTGACTTAATGATAAGCCACCTAGAGAATGGTCTAAGTCACATTTTAATACACCTCCTCAGCGTGATGTTCTCATGCATGAATACTTTGGGAATTTTAATAGAATGATAAAGGATGCAGTTGATAAAACTATAAGAAATGCTTTAATGGCAAGGATGAGCTTTTGAAAAGAACAAGTTGCGAACCGGCATGGTGAGATTTGTCTTGCAATATAGAGGATAATTGAGAGATGATGGGTAGGGCATACCATCACATTCAAGGAACTTAAGGTTTCAAATTCACTTTGTATAAAAAAGAGTATAGTTATTTATATAGGAGGTGAGACTTGAATGGAATTCGTTTTCCTCATGTTATTACATACATTCGACTCAAAGACTTAATCATAAAGGATTTCATCCGTGAATGATACAACATAGATACGTACAAGAAGGTCTATGCACCCATTATTAACCCAATGAACGGTTTAAATCTGTGGCCTCCAAATGCTTTACAATTTATTTTGCCACCCACTTATAGATGGCCAAGTAGTAGACCTAAGAAGTTGAGAAGAATAAAGAAGATACGAAGTTGAAGAGAAACCAAATATCAGGGAAAGGAACAACAATGAAATACAACATATGCCATCGGCTTGAGCACACTAAAAGGAGATGTGACAGAAGGAGATAAAATCCAGACTTAGTAAGTAACTCCATTGTGTATTGTAATATTAATTGTTTTGTTTTTACTTTAGAATGCAAGTTGTTTAGTCTGATGGGTTGTTCAACTTTTTTCCAAGCAGAAGGTTCTCAAGAGAACATGGACAAAGACATTACAAAAATGTCAACATAGAGTAAGGTATAGCTCCATCAATGCAAAAATTGTTAGCATCTAAATTGCGTCAACAAAGACATTAGGATTACTTACATATACATTAGTCTAGTCTGACCCTTTTATATTCTACTATGTGTAGCCTAGGAAACAGTATCTCAATCAAGCAATGCTTTAGCAAGCTCAAGTGCAACTGAGGAGGTAATTCATTGAAACGTTTTCATTTCAGTGGAGCTTGTGATTATCTGTATAACATATGATGTTATGGTCTTATAGGCAGGTTCCGTTTGCCTTTGTGCCAACTACACAGACAGGGTCTCAAACACCAGCATGCCCTACTGCAAGCATAGTAGAGCCACCATCATCAACAAGCCAAAGTACTCTATTGATAATCAAAGAGGGCAAGAAGTATCTGATTTTGCCTAACCTAAAGATGCAGTTGTTGAACTTAACTCAAAGGAAAGAGAAGATATGTGTTAAAGGACAAACCAAAGGCAACTGCTAAGGAAGGTCAAGCCAAAGGAAAGGGAAAAAGAGTCAACCTCAAGGATAAACAAATGATGATGAAGGACAAACAAGTGCAAGAACAAGGATTTAAGCTCAAGGACAACCCAATGGAAGAGCAAACAGTCATGCTCAAGCACGACCAGAGGGATGAGTAAGCAGTGAGGTTCATGGACAAACAAGGGCAACAATGATCAGTGAGGCTCAATCAAGCAGTCAAAGACAACCAAGGGCAGCTACAAGAAGTGGAGCTCAATGACATACCATGCCCAAATGCAAAAGTAAAGTCAAAACAAAAGTCTTACGCAGTTTAGCTATGTTAAACTATTTTCATGACAATTTATGTAAGAGTGGAAGCGTAAAATTTAGTACTCTTGGTTTGCGGACATAAGTTGGTAGGTTGGTCATTTTTCAAAGAAGTACATAGATTGGTCGCTTACGTTTTGGTTCTTGGACCTAAATTAGATCTTTTTGTATTGCGGTTTATTTGAACAGTGTAAGTAACTCAATAGGATGAACATAAAGTTGGTTTTTACTGCATTATTTTGTTGTTTGTTTTGAAATTGTTGTCCAGTTTAATCACAGAGCATTTCAATGCTTCAACCAATGCTTTGTTCTAGAGAGCACATACTCAAAAGAAAACACTTCCATAATATCGTTGAGAATTAGAGATCCAAACTCCAATTTTCGTAAAATCATTCCTAGCATTACAATAAAAACCAATTAGAAGTTGATTCAATTAACTTAGCTTAGTACATTGCTTCAACACATTACACATCACCCTAGTGACTACTTCCTCACATTTTCTACATTTTCCCAACATCTTCACCTCTGGTCTTACTTGCGACTACTGTCCCATCATCAAAGCACAATCAAGAAAAGCAACACTGAGCCACTAATTGCAACAATCATCCAAATTTTGTCCTTTGACATGTCAATCCTAATTGGAGGGTCATGTCGAGCAAAACAAGCTACACCTACCAACCTATCAATAAAACAATGGAAACACATCAAAATCTGATTTCAAAATATACAAAATCTTAGAAAAATTAAGAATTATCCCATTGTTGCTGCAGCTCCAAAATCTTCGCCCTAGATTTAGTCTATCCAGAAAATTCTTGTGATTGTCGTCTCACCACATTGACATCATACAAGAGCCATGGGAGTTCTTGATTTCTCTCTCTCCCCTTCTTTCATGAAGCTTTAGATCTGAATATGTGCGTGTATCTATAATGAGTGGTAGTTATTAGGAAATAATGTATGGTTATTGGATGGTAGGGTAAAGCAATGAACTGATATCTTTATGGAAAAAGCACACGTGTTAAGCGCACAAGCGCAATTAATGCCCAAAATTGGATTGATGTCATCTTTTGGACTGATTTGCAACGCTTTTGTAATTTAAAAAGACATTACTACAAAGGTTACATATAAAAGGACATGCCTGCAAGAACGTGTAAGTTATAGGGTACAGTATTGTCGTTAACCTTATACAAAAGCTGTATCAAGTAAGCCTTTTTCCTTTTAATAGGACAAGTTACAACCCTAAGGAGCAACTACTACACGAAAACTACAACTATTGGGTGAATTTTTTTTGCATGACCGGGATGGCTAAGAAAAATGACACCACCAACAAGCATGGACTCCATAGTTGTCTCATAGGAATGTTCTCACCATTAATCCTGCTTTTAACAAGGTAAACATGTCGCTCTCCTGGACTTCTTGCTAAAAGTAAAGGAAGATAGTTTTTTTTGTGGATGGAGGATTAGGAAGCTATTGCCTATAAGTAAACTTTTTAATTTAATACATTTGCTTAAATTTGGTATCATCTAAAAGATACAAATATACAAAAATAAAGCCGTATCAAGCAAGCCTTTTCCTAAAGGTCACGCTACAACTCTAAGGAGCAACTACAATATGACAACTATCATCCCGCATGAAAAACTTGTCACTTGACAAAAATGGCTAAGAAAGCCGCCACCTCAAACGAGCATCGAGTCCGTAGAGTCAGAAGACCCAAAAAACCCAAGGTGTTGGAAATTGTCACAAGTTTCTACACATGTGGTTGAAGCCATCTTTTTTAACCAAGCTTGGAATGTGATTGAGATTCACATGTGATGGGCCAAGAAAGCTTCTAGATTTTAGCTTCACGTTTCCATGTGAAAGTTGACAAGAGAGTTTCATCCCTCTTTTTCTCTAAATGGAGCCAAAGGCTAAGATGTATAGAATTAATCGTAGGCATTGTTAGGTTGCTCTTCACATAGAGCTAAAGTCAGTGTAAAAGATTGAGAGTTTATGATTGTAGCTTAAGGCTGGGTTTGACACTCTTTATTTTTGCTTTTTTTAGGCCTATATTTTAAATTTTACAAAAATCTAAGAAGATTGGGATGTTTGGCTGAGTTTTCCTTTTTATTTTGGACCCAAACCTTTAAAAAGAGGGGCCATTTTTATAAAGAGCAAAAAATTCTTTTCTCTGATTTAAAAAGAGATGGATTTACGCAGGGCTGAGAACACATTAATGAAGTCGAGGGTTCAAACCTCACTAGCAACAGCAGATGCATATATTCTTTCATCTCTTTCACCTTGCTCTCCCAGCCGCACCGTTCACCAACTGACTCCACAGCCTCCACCGGCCACCGGTCACCATTTATATCTTGCAGCCCATCCATCATGCAGCGTCGCTGCCTCTTGGACCTTGCTCGATTGGCCGCACCGTTCACCAATTGACTCCCAGCCCGTCGCCTCCACCGGTCACCGCCTCTATCTTACAACACATCCATCTCGCGGAGCCGCCGCCGCCATCTCCTTTATTTGCGCCGGGTATGTCTTTTACAAAGCCTCCATTTTCGAGATCTGGAATCCTGTTTGCAAGAACTTGTGTTAGAAAACTGAAATTTATAGTTGGAATATCTTGAATCCTTCACAAACTATTGAGAATTTAAGATACCCAGCTTGGGTAGTCAAACAATAGTTAAGTGGTTTGTAATTCTCTTTCAGTTCCTTGTAGTGTTTAGATTTCCGAACCCCATCCTAGAAACACAGAATTTCAAATGTAAATAGGACGAGTACTAAACTTAAAGAAGATTTCCATGAAGACAACAGCGATTCGCGAAATGTTTTGGGAATTGAAAGGCGCACCGTTGTCTCTAATTTCAATCAATAAACCAGCATCAATATGTATATTGCTACAGAAATGTAAGACGCACATAGAGTAGAATTCTGACTTTTATCATGTGCAAAATTGGGTAAACCAATCTCACCAAAATTTGCAACTCTAGTAGAGTATAGCAATCCTGATTCGGCAGTAGCCAAAGCTACTACATAAATGAATGATTTTTTGCTGGAAAATAGAACGCTTATCTGCATATAAAAGACATAAATAATCCCCAAAATTGGTAGACAATTGATAGGGGAAAAATTGGTCGAAATGCAATTACAATGCGAAATAACGGTGATAAAACCACAGCTTACCAGAAAATAACTCATGGTGAGAAACTGAAATTGAGTATGCCTGCTCAGTCTATAAAACCCTAGCAAAACCCAATACCATTTTGAAGTTTTCCCCAAAATATTGAAGTAAATAAAACTCGTAATAATATGATTAAGCTAATTGCTGGGTTGTTGGGCTGTCGTATGCCTTAAAGACAATAATGACCTTGGACCACCAATAAGGTCCAGTCCAACAACAAGGGGGCTTCATTTACACTTTTCAACTGGGGGCTTTGTGCAGTTTGAGGGTAAGCCCAAAAATTAGCCCTGCAAATTTAGTGATGAACAATATAATTACCCTGAACTTCTCATTTCTCAAGTTTCGAACCAACTAGAGATGATGTTGATCATGATTTACAAAACTTGCAAGCATTCCAAAACATGGTGATATTGTGGCTGTAGCTTTGTTATATTAATTTTCGTTGTTATGAGTGGATTGCTTCCTTTCTCTTTAATTTTCATTATATTCAATTGAAAGACCAATTGTAGTCTGTTATGGATTTCTTAAAGCTATCTTTTCAAGATGAGCAACTGTGATAAAGATGATGACGTTGTGGAAGTTAGTAGAAAAGAGGTTTTAAACGGCCTGTGAAGAGTGTTGAACTCTACATTGGACTGCTGGATGAGGAGGTTAAGAAAAACCAGAGGATAAATAACACCTTCACGCAAACTGCTTGGAATTCAATGAGAACTCAATTGACTGCGACAAGTGGTTATCCTTATAATCTAGATCAATTGAAGAATAATCATCAGACCTTGGGAACTGACTATAAGTTGTACACAAAATTGCTTATGACAACCACTGAAATAGGAAGAGATCCTACTATGGGCAATATTGTTGCTGACGATGAGATGTGGGATAGGTTAATTAAGGTATATGTTTTAAGTTGCATTATATCTGCCACCATTCTTTATCATCTTTTTTCCATATCCCAGGTTTTTAAAGTCCGTATAACTCACTTTGATTTATTTACTTTTTTTATACACAGGAAAATGGTTGGGCTAAGATGTATCGGAAAAAAAGTTGTCCTATGTATTTACAGCTACAAAGTATCTTTGGGTCTACGATGGCAAAGGGTTTGAATACTCAATCTTCAGCCAATTTACCTTCTAACAGTGATGAGGATGAGGTGCAGATTAAGAAGAAAGATGATGATCTCAAGGACAAGGACTTGCTTGTGAATCGAAAGAGGGGTAGATCTTCTACAAAGAGGAGTGGTAGGAAGGAGAGCTATAGTGCAACATTGTCAACATACTTAGATGGTCTTGTTGAGAGTTCGAGAAAGAGGACTGAGCTTTTTGAGAAGAAGATGATGTCCAGTTCATCTTGTTTTGAGGGTAAAGGTACCACATATGCCATAGCTGAAAAGTGATGAGTCCAAAAAGAAGGTTAAAGATGTTGTTGACTGCTTAGGACGTCTTGAAGGCATTAATGGAGAGCAGTATGCTAAAGGCTTTGAGAGACTATGTAGCGATGCACTTTGGACGGACATGTTTATGGATATTCCGGATATTAGGAAAGTTGATGTGGTCCGTAATTTGAAGTGATATTGTGGGGTTTTTACATTTTTTCTATTAGCATGCTTGTTTGAGGTAACATAATTTACCTTCATGTAATGTTATCTTTTACATCATGTACTTGAATTAGTGGGGTTTCCCCTCACTTATGATTGTAATAAATGGATTTTGATGTGTATTAACGATAGGATTTGTTATGCCTATGTATTTTGGAACATTAATTTTGCATATGTTGTTAAACAGGATGGACCCGAAGATGGTTGGGATTTATGATGCTTATTAATTGCTTGATGAGTTAGATGAGATTGAGGAAGAGGAATTGTTTGAGGTGGCAGAGGTTATGGGTGCGATAGGATTTGCGGAATATAAAGACATGTACAAGAACAAAAGGCCCATGAGAGATTCAGCACTTACAAGATATGATTATGTGTTAGAGTTAATACGTGGTCATGAGGGTAGATGCTATGATATGTTGAGGATGAGAATGCCAGTTTTCTTGGCATTTTGTGAACTTTTGAGGGCTGAAGCAGGCATGCATGATTCTAGATATTTGACTGTTCAAGAACAAGTAGCAATTTTCCTGTGTATACTCGCGCATGGCTCAAGCAACCGCGTCACTGCGGAACGGTTCCAACATTTGGGTGAGACCATATTGTATTACTTCAAGCAAGTCCCGAAGAAAGTGTGCCGGCTTGCACTGCAAATTATTTCACCTCCAAATCAAACTGAAGTTGCACCAGAAGTTGAAAATAACCCCAAGTATTGGCCTTATTTTAAGGTAAACTTTATTCCCATGAAAATCAAATTGGCAAATGCTTTGATATCTGTAGATGATATGAATTTGCTTATGTGTCAGAAATGTATTGGAGCAATTGACGGTACTCATATTGATGCATGCATACCGGAGGACGAGAAAATTCCTTACCGTTGAAAGCTGATTAACACAACACAAAATATCTTGGCCGTGTTCCTTTGACATGTGCTTCACTTATGTTATGGTTGGTTGGGAAGGAAGTGCACATGATGCTAGAGTGATTTTTGAGACAATCACGAACCCCGTTAATAGGTTTCCAATGCCTATAGAAGGTACACAATTGCATGCATTGGTACAAGTTTGATCCTATATTAACTCAATTGACCATATCGTCATACTTACAAATTTTACTTAACTTTTTAGATCGCTATTATGTTGTTGACTCTGGATATATGAATGTAACGGGGTTCTTGGCACCGTATAGAGGAGAGTGATACCATTTGCCAGATTTTGAATGACTCGGGCCACCAAAAGGTATCACAGAATTGTTCAATTATAAGCATTCATCTATACGAAATGTCATTGAAAGGTCCTTTGGAGTTCTAAAAATACGCTTTGCAATTTTGAGTAAGATGCCACCTCTTTCGATTAAAACTCAAAAACATGTTGCATTATTCATAACTTTATTAGAAGACAAGATCGAGGTGATCCGGAATTTTTGGATTTTGCAAACGAAGATTTGATTGTTGAAGGTGCTCATATTGGCGGGTTAGAAAATCAAAACCAGACATATCTAAGTAACCCTCAACAACAAAAGAGAATGAGGAAAGTTAGAGACCGCATTGCTGAAAGGATTTGGAACGGCATACATTGATTTGTTGTTGAGATTCGATTAATACCACTAGAATGAAGCACTAGGGATGTAAAACATTGCAATATATTTGTTTAATTTTGTGTAAGACATTATAAAAGTTATTGTAATGTATTTGTTTAATTATATGTAAGGCATTGTGATATATGTTAATTATGTTTTATTCTGTGAAAATTATATATATAAAAAGATGTCTTGTCAAACGCTTGGATTTTTTTTTCAAAAATAAACTCTGTCAAATGTCCACCAATTTTTTAAACTGGTAGAAAAAAAAATCAGAACTCTTTCCACTTTTTTTTTATAAAAAAAACTGAAAACTGAAAACTGAAAACTGAAAGTTTTGTCAAACAGAGCCTAAATCTAGATGTTAAGTGCTTTTGTAATTGCATTGCATCAGTGAGAAAGAAAAATTACACAGTATTTTTATTGACCGAGAGGACTAAGATCCATAAAATATTTGATGACAACTAATAACAGAACAAAATGAAAGGCTGAGAGCAAATAATAAAATGAAACACGGTAGGATAACTATATTCGAAGTCTTTTCTGTTAGCGTTAAGTTTCAAAATGCTTGTTCGACCTTTGATCGTGCTGATTTAAATTGCATTAGAAGAGTCAATCGCATTGCGCTCCCTAATTTGAGTACCCCTCGAGACTATGTTTTGAAAAGAAGGAGAGAGATACCAGTTTTTACCCTTAATTGCCAAGTTGATGATTAAAACAAGTATATGGGGCCGCAAGGGAGATGAGTTGGGCTAGATGCAGTCTAGATAGAGCCTGAGTTTACCCGGGACTCGACCCTGAATCGAGTTGGGCTGAATCGGGTTTTGAGTTGTCAGACCAACTCGACACACAGACAAAGTTTGTTTAATTGGACTTGGACCCCCCCAACCCGAAGTCGAAGCCGAAGCATTGTGCGACTCACGGTCTATGGCCTATGGGAGCGTGTCCGTACGCAGAGGGCCGTATGAGAGAGAGGGGGGCGGGGGGCGGTGGGGCCCACGGTGGTGTGGGTCCCCCAAGAAGAGATAGCTGGAGGCGCTTTTACGGTCCGAGCCCGTTAGAGAGAGCTCAACAATGGACATGGAGAGTGTGTGGTGGAGAATGGAGCAGAGCACAAACCCAAAAAATAAACATATGGCCAACAAGCGCTCTCTGTCCCCAAAAAAGTGCAAGGTGTGTGGGCTTCTGGACGCTTCAATCCGCCACAAATTAGCTGCCACTTGGCATCATCCTCTGGCCCCTTTCTCTCTCCTCTCGCCAGCCCCTCGCTCCTTTCCAGCCTCAAATATTTTTCCCCAAAAAGAAAATAGAAAAAGTAATATATGAGTGGCTCACATTTTGCCTCGGCCTTCTCCCCTCCCTCATAGCCCCAAACATACTTCCCTTTTCTACTTCTAATAATAATAATTCCTACTCGCTTCTTCACTCTCAGCTTCTCCGATCCCCTGCCTTTTCACATTCCGATCTGCCATTGCCTCCAATTATGAGTTTTCAGGCGAGTTTCCGGTGATCTCCGTTTCCTGCATGATCGCGTACGACATCGGAGCTCACCATGGCTTTCTCCCAAGGTAATTTTTTAGTTTTACATTTCTAGGGTTCTTCTTTTTCGAGATTTTTTGAACCCGATTGCAACTTCCTGGCAGGCGGCTCTCTTTTTCGAGTTCGCCTGTTTGGTTACTGATTAGAGCTTTTTCTTTCTCTCTCTCTCTCTCGTGTTTCTTGTTTTCTCTTGCACGCTATAAAGGTTTTGGCATCATCCGGTTCGTTTTGGTGAGGATTCTGAATAAGGATTTTACTTCTGTTGGCGGTCGATTCTCAGTTATATAGCAGTAAAATTATATCATCCGCACTTATTATTAAGACTTACATGATGACCTGAAGTTATTATGCTTGTCAATTGTTGAGATTGCTTGTAAATACTGGATTAGGGAAATCGAATCAGAGACGGATCTCTACCGATACTTGTTTGTTACATTTGCTTCTGTTTTGCAGTAGTATTACCTTACCAGGTTTTTTCCACCTACGCCGCCGCCACGGCTGAGCAATATTCGCTATCCGATTACGCGAGGGATGAGAGAAGAAGGCTGCTGTATCCTTTACTTGTCAGGGAGGATCTGAAGCAGCGGTAGCCACCTTAGTCAGTTAGATGGACGTATACTCTTCTGGAGAAGATCTAGTTCTTAAGGTGCTTCTACACTCTAAATAGGCACAAATTTTCGTTTTCCCTTTTTACCGACTAGTGGTAGATGTCATGAAGCAAAATTAAGCCTTTGGCGTGCGATAATCTCCAATCGCAGGCACGGAAGCCTTACACAATAACTAAGCAACGCGAGCGATGGACTGAGGAGGAGCATAATAAGTTTCTAGAAGCCTTAAAGCTCTATGGACGAGCTTGGCAGCGTATTGAAGGTTACAAATCTCTTTTGCTTGTTTTTGTATCTACTTGCTCCTTTTGGTTCAAATCTAGAACTTCCTTTGAAATTTTTTATATACCTGGTTAATAGTTGAAGTAATCATGCATTGTCACTGAAGTCCATGTTTTTGCATTTTTCAGCTGAATTGCTTGGAGTTTTCCTTTATGGACTACTGCCATACAAACACCTGTTATTTTTTATGTCAACTTTCTCTAAACTGGAGATTTGTTCCTGCTCTTCTTGTTGTCTTTCTATCTGCTGCTTGCAGAACATATAAGAACCAAGACTGCGGTGCAGATCAGAAGTCATGCACAGAAGTTCTTTACAAAGGTCTATTGGTACCTTCTCACCTCATGCTTATTTTGGATAAATATTGCCACTTTTTGTTTGTAGCCTATGTTACGTGGACTGTTCAAAATGCCTAAAGTACTAGTGTCGAACACTCAACACTTCGACATGGGAATGGGACATTCGTCCGACACATCTCGTAGGATATGCTATTGTGAACACTATCTTATAGTGTTCCGTTCAATTTGTTATTTCTTTGAGATGAGACATGTTCTCAGTTAAAACCATGTGTGGCACATAAAACACCATTTCACCTAGGACGTAACGAGAACTTAATAATAGATATGAACACTTTGCCGTGTGCCTGTGTCTTGTGTTTTAAATCTTGGACAAAGCCGACACTTTGGAAACGTATCTGACCCGACTTTCATACCGAGTCCATGTAACATAGTTTGTAGCTATTGATGACATTAATTCATGCCATCAGTTGTGGTCTCCATGTTGCTTATTTGTTTGATGGAATTGAGAGCTGTTTTGTTTTATATTTTCTTCGTCAGACATCAATTACAAGCCATCTATTGCAACTTTATGTGTTGCGTGGTAAAGACACTTATAAAGTGAACTTATTCCAAGCTTGAGATTCAAGGACTAAAAGATAGCCTAGGAAATACTCACTCAAAAAGTTCTTGTCTCAAGATGTCATGCCAAGTTACAGACATGGTTTCAGGGTGTATACAAGTATCTAATGCGTACGATAATGAATGCTTAAAGTGCAAGCAAGCCATGTCTAGCTTATTGCTGAAAGCATGTCTCTTAGTTCCTATCAAAAGGGCCATAGTGTTTATGTTCTGTTATGAATGAGAAGGCAAGAAATAATGATGTATGATATCACGTGTGATCTAGTTCTTTTGATCTGTGCCTGCGTAAAGTTCTACATGTTGTTTTTTGCATATAACGTGTGGATTTGGGTCATTTCCGTGGCATGGCTACACAGGCGATCTTCCACTGTGGCTCCTAGACGCTGACATGTTTTTCTCCTCTATCTTTTTTTAGGCACAAAACCAGGAGAGTTTAATTAAAAATTAAGAGCTCTTATACAACTACGGCTGCTTTGGCAGAGGGCTTCTTTAGGCTGGTGACGAGCTCTGCGTCGCCAATTAATCTTGTGGTTGCTATGACGAGCAAGATCTTATGATCGGCTCGTCTAAGCAAACAAGACCAGCGCAGCTCGTTTTTGTGGTTGAGCTTGGTTCAAGACATGTTGGAGACGACGTATTGGTGGCGCTGCGGTGAATAATGAAAGTTGATCAGTGTTGTGATGGTGGTTTATGGTGCAACAGGGGGGGGGGGGGGGGGTTAGGCAGGATGGGCTTGGAGGGGTAAAAGATGGTGAGATAACAGTGGGTTCTAGCTGTAATGGTGGTGGGAAGAGGAACTGATTGCTGGCGGTAGTAAGTCTTCAGGTGTTGATGGAGGTAAGGTAGGTGGTATTGATGGTGATGGAGGTAAGTGAGGTGGTGGTGTTGACGGTTGCTGCCGGCAGGTGGTGATGGCGATGGAGGTGGATTGCAGTTCAAGCAACTGGGGTTGATTGGTGGTGGTGTTAGTGTTTATGATGTAGACGTGGGAGACAGGGAGAGAGAGAGAGAGAGAGAGAGAGAGAGAGAGAGAGAGAGAGAGAGGAGACATACTGTGTGAGGTGCATTTTGGGGCAAATTTGCTAAAATTGCTAATTGCCGACTCTTGCGCGATTAGGTGAAAATTTACAAGAGAAAAAGAGAATGTATTCTCAGCTGTCTATGCATTGAAGTGGGCGGCTGAGATGAGCAGGGAAAATATACGCGCGTGTAACATACATCCACGTGTTACACGCGCGTATATTTATACGGTAGTAATCATCATGTGCTTTTTACATGAAAAGTGATTTAAGAATATGAAGTATTGCCGGTTTTTTTAGCTAATCTTAAACTTATATTTCATTTTCATTATGTTGGGTGTTAACCTTCTCCCAATTAATTAGCATTAGTGAAGCTACTTGTTGTCTATTTCATCGGCCAACTAAGAATTATGAATATCTGGATGATCAACGGTAAAGATTCATATAGTGTTTTTGCGCACTTGTAGGGTTTGGGAGTTTCTACTTTTAGCACTAATAATCATCATTCACATAAATTTTTTTTATTCAATCTCTACTTCCACCTCAAAATATATTATTGTATTCTTGATATTAAATTTACATATGAACTTTGCTATATGAGCTATCAAATTTATGAATTACAACCTCCTTCACTATAAACTTCTTACCATTTATGACTGGTTAGGAATTGCTTCCCTTTCATTCTAATCTTTTTTTATTAAAACCAGCACAAAGACCTACCTTCGAGGTTTTAAGATTAAAATTATTTGGGATGTTTCACTGTCTTCACTTTGTTTTATGTAGATATTTAGTGTTTAAGTCTTTTAACCCACTAGCTAATATATGTGAAAAGAATTTAGTTTATAAATATAGTTAGTAGTCATTCTTTATAGCAAAGAACATACGGTGAAGTAATATATATATATATATATATATATATATATATATATATATATATATATATATATATATATATATATATATATATGATCTGTTGAGAGCGCTAGCAAAATAGGTGAATTTGCTGGCACGATCTGACCGTCTACGGGTGATCTGTGGACGGTCCAGATCTTTTTTTTTGCTTTTTTTTAGTCCTTCCGCTACATAATATTGCGGATAATTTTTTGACAAAAATACTCTCTAGTATGAGGTAGTGCCCATCCGTTACATTATGTAGCGGACGATTGAGGCACTACTTTTTTTCTCTTACTCTGTCTTTTTTCCTTTGTCCTTTTTTCTTTAATGTTTTGACATAGTCTCTCTCTCTCCCATCAATTTTCTGACTCTCTCCCCTTATCCTTTTTTCACTTATATATATAAGTGAAATAGCCATCTCTGGCCAAGAAAGCAAGTAAGCTGACCACCGAAAATGATGACAACCAGTAATGCAACTGGCGCTTTGTTATGGCATATACCTCTTCTGCAGTTACAAAGTTTGAACTGAAGACGTACAGAACTCGAAAGACAAAGGAGCTCAACATTTCCCAAACGGAAAATCACCAAGCTAAGCTACTGCTTTGATGATCGACACACAAGTGGTCTTTATTGTAACTAGTAGTATATACCATATCCTGCATATATCGGATCACCAGTTTCATCTATTCTATGTCTTCATCGATCATTTCCGTGCCCGAATCTCCTTCTTTTGACTCCTTTGGCTCGTAATTGGATCCGCCTATTTCAGACTGCGTGGCATCGGCCCATCTCTTCAACAAGAGGCTTGTTATGTCGGTGCTGGTGAACAGTTTTGAATTAAATCCCTCATCTCGCTCAGCTGATTTGGAACTGATGATCGCATTATTGTCTGCCACTGATGGTGATCCGACTGCAAAAGAAAGAATATATGTTGCAATTAAACTCTGGAGAGAAGCTATTTGAAATCAATTTGCCATTTATGAGGTAGAAATATGCATATCTCGTATTGGATTTGACGAAATTTGAGATCAACTCAGCAATTTTCAATGGTATGAATGCAGCATTTACTCCCTCCTTTTCTTCTTTGCTTTTAGGAGCTGCCTGTACGCCCATGATTGTGCTCTCGATATTTTCAAGGCAGTGACTTAGGCCTGAAATATTGGTGCAAAGCACACCGATGTAAACGCATACATGCAACCACACACACGTACTAACATTCCATGTATCGTACCAGATTTGCTTAACTTCTTCAGGAGAGAGGAGAGAGGAAGAGAAAGGAGAGAGAGTAAAAAAATTGATGGGAGAGAGAGAGAGTGTTAGAACATTAAAGAAAGGAAGGACAGAGAAAGAGAAAAAAAGTCAGGAAAGAGTGCCTCAGTAGTCCGCTACATCGTGTAGCGGACGGGCACTGCCTTAAACTAGAGGGGTATTTTTGTCAAAAAATTGTCCGCTACATAATCTAGAGGACAAACTTAAAAAAATGCAAAAAAAAAAGATCTAGACCGTCCACAGATCGTCCGTGGTCGGCCAGATCGCGCGGTCATTGGTATTAGTTACTATCATTGCCTTAAAATTATTGTTATTATGTCTTCTAGGACAACTAGAACTAAAATGATTCGGTTCTCTGCAAGAATAACATGTAATTTTATTTTTGTATATCCTTCTATTATCAGATTTTCTAACATGCTTAGTATTTAAAAAGGGTTTTCTAGCTCTGCTTTTTCTTAAATAATAAGTTTTTCTAGATTGTCTCTGTCTTTTTATTGGTTTTCTAGTGTATTTGGGTCTTGGTTCTTCTTGACCATAATGCTGTGGTGTATAGATTTCTTTACAAAAGCTTGTTTCATTAATTTGTACTACATTTATAGGAAAATTATATATATATGCTTGGCTGAGAAACTCCTTGACCGCACCAGGAAGCCCTTCGCTTGAAAATTAATCCCTAACATGCTAAATTCTACTAAGGCTGGAGTTACATAGGAAGTAAAAACATCAAGATTTAGAAATTGAACCCTATAACATTTTCTCTCATCGACATTCCACACCATGTATTGAGTTCTTAACCTTGGCACCTCCGACCTTTCTCACTCTTATCAATACTGGTGAAATAGGTTCTTTTAGAATTAATTCAAACATCGGCATCCATACACTCACGCACCCCGATGATGCCTCCTTGACTCGGGATGGCAAACATGGGGAAGGGTAGGTGGTCTCATAGGGTTGAGCAACGGAAGGTGCTCACCTTAATTGACCGTTTTAAAGTCCGATCAATAGCATGAGTCTTTGATGTTGGACTTACTGGCTGTTCTTCTATAAGAAGCATTAGTTCTTGTAGACTCATACTAGTTTCCTAATCAGTAGAGGCATTACCACTAATACAAATACAACGCTAAGACAAAGACAACAATAGGGGGAGAAGACTTTTTTGGTTGTGACCACAACCTTATCAACTTGTAGGCTTTCCATAGTCTTGACAATTAGTTGTCTATGAAAACTATAATATAGCTTACTATTGCACTCTTATTTTGCAAACTAATTATACATGCACAATTTAGCCTTTTCCTCGTCTACTCGTCAGTTTTACCCATGTCGTCCTAACTGCAACATTTGTTGGGTCGGTACATTTTAGCCCTTTCTCAATCTTCTTCCCCAATTTCCTCGTCATTTATTGCAATGTCATTTTAAGAGCAACATTTATTATATTGGCGTACATTACTCTTATTTCTCAATCTCTTGTTCTTTTGCCTAACCTTAATTTACCCTGCTTGCATACCAATGTCATCTTGTAAATGGAACTTTGCAATGAATGACTACTATAAGCACGATTACCATCATACAAATGCTACTCAAGTACCCACCACTTTGTCAAACCCAGAACCTCCCTTGAATCCCATCTAAACTACTATTGAGACACCACCAAATCAACAATACTGCAATACCCCACCAATATATCAAACCTGCAATTTGTGATGACCATCGAACAACCCAACCCTAATATTATGGCCTCGACCACCATGCCGCCATCACCATCCAATCGTGCCAGGGCTTTCCAGATTCGTCGTTGCGGTTGCCATATTGTGTCAATGCAGAGACTGTCACCCCGATATGGATGGGGATTGGGGTGGGTGGAGTTTGGAGAGTGACGGGCTGGGAAGACTAGGCCTCCGTTACCACTAGTAACAACCACGATACTCACCACAAATTTCATACTTTTGTGCATATCAGACGAAAACATACTCTGCAAAACCAAATCAAATTGATTTTTTTTTTGTTAGAAATTGGTTTTTGATTTCGATGGGTGAGATTCCATCGCCATATTTTGGACGGATGAGAGAGATGTTAAATGGTGGTGGTGGCAGCGGCGGTAGAGTGGTGGTTGGCTTATTGGCGGTACCCTGGTCGGTAAAGGTTGCAGAGTTGATTTTTGATGGGTGTGACTCCATCGTTTTCTTTTGGCCAGATGAGCAAGAGGTTGGACGGTGGTGGTTTTGGTGGGCTCGGTGGTGGCGGCAGACTGGTGGTCGGCTTGGTGGTGGCACTTGGTGGGTAAAGGTCAGATTTTGCCTCTCTACTAACTGCTTCTCTTTTTAGTGGTTAATAGATATGCAAAATCTGAACACTAAGGGTATTTTGTAGCGAAGGGTGTTTTGGTAAAAAAGACTAACTGTCCCAAAGAGGAGCACTTGCGAGATTTAAGAAAAAAATTGAATCTAGACCATCCACCTTGCAACGTGGACAGTTGATCAAAGCTGGAAAATAGGAATTTTCCCAGTGCTAGATATGGATATATATACACGTATACATAGATACATTGTATTCATGTATATAAATGGGGCCGATCTAAATATGGCGCCAAAAGATTTATCATTTTATCTAGCTGATCAAGGGCTGTCCACGTCACAACCCAGACCTTTTAGATAAATTTTTTCTCTCTATATAAAATTTGCTCACCCTCTTGTCCTTTTCTTTTCTTTTTTTTTTTGGGGGGGGGGTGTTGGGGTTGTAAGAAATTACCTAAATATCCTTCTTCTCACAAACAATTAATTTGATCTCTAACCAGCCACTATTCATATACACAGCTGAATTTTGTGGCTTTTTCATTACCGAACTGCTATTGTTCATTTTTCTCTTGGGTTTGGAACCATAAATTTGAGATTGGAAAAAGATGAATTGGGGGTTGTGGTATAGAAGCACCTGACCGCCCCAACCACGACCCACGATGGACAGCAGCCACCACTAAGAACCCCAACCAACAGACGAAATAGACGACCGCCCCAGCCCCCCCCCCCCCCCCCTGAGCCTAATCTAGTTGCCCCACCCACAACAGCTCACTGCCCCACTCACCATCTTAGCCCCCACCACCTCACTCAGAAGTCAAGAACACTAAACCGCTCAACCTCCTCTGCTGCTTCGTTCTTGCACCAACACAGTATATCCCCTACCCATTGCTCATCGACCACACTGCCACCAATCAGCAGCTCGCCACCTCCATCAGCCTGCAACTCCCTCACCCACCTGAAAACCACCACCGCCAGCAACTAATTTATCTCCCCACCACTATTATTGGGAGTTTGAAGGAGGGAGGGAGATAGAGATAGAGAGAGGGGGCTGGGGATTAAACTCTGTACTGTTCCAAGTGTTTAGAGTAAAGATTAATAAGTTTTCTTCTCTACCGACCGCCCAAAAGGGGGGTGGTCGGTCAATTTTTTGTTGTAGGTGAAAAAACGTATTTGGGTAATTTTGCACAAACTGCCTAAGAGGGTGGTTTGGCAAATCAGAAAACTGGAAAACTTGACCTGGACCATCCGTGTCTTGAGGGGAACGGCTTTAGATCATTGGTCAGCCCCCCCCCCCCCCCCCAACCCAACCCAACAAAGAAAGAAAGAAAAAAAGAAAAAAAAAGAAAAACCCCACACACTCAGCTGGGAAAACTCCCATTTTTTCAGCTGTGATCAGGTGGTCCATGTTTCTATTTGGACGGCTGAGATTAAATTTGTTTTCCTTTTTTTTTGCCTAACTGCTTGAAAGACAAGCAGTTAGTGAATTCTTTGAAAGTCTAGTTCTCTCTCTCTCTCGATCTGAAACCCACACAATGGTATCTCTATAGCAACGGCAGTAGAGTGGGTAAGGACCGGGTGGAGGTGGTGGCGCCAGTTGAGAGTCCATTTGGCGGCAGTGGCGATAGATATGGACTACATTGTCGGTGCGAAAAATCTCGGCTGTGGCTGTGGCTGTGGCTGTGTAATCATATCTCTTTGGGTAATTTCAAGCTGTTTCTTTGTAATTTATGGCTATCTTGACTCCCCCTTGCCCCTCTTTGGTGTGTTGTGGGACAATTGTCGTGGATGTATGCGCGGTGGTCATTGACGGTGGCTTGTTTGGGTGAAAGAAATAGAAGAACCGGTGGTTACATTTGTGGTGGTGTTGTGTTACAGGTAAGCTGGGACATTATGAGAGATAAAGAGTGTGTGTGAGAGCGCGATCGAGATTGGTGGCGGCCGCAATAGGAAGGTGGTAGGTGGCGGCCGGATCGGGAGGTGATGGGTGGCGGCGGATCGAGGTTGGCAGCATCTGTTGGTGTTTTGTTCATGGGAGAGGGAGTGGATGTGTATGATAGCCGGCTATGGCCACGGTGGTGGGCTGTTGCTCAGATTCACAATTGGAGAAGGGCATTTCTGTGACATTTTTGCTTTAAATGCTACCGCCCGATTTTCGGGGGGTTAGGCGAATGTCTTAAGGGGAAAAAGGAAAAATCTCAGCCATCCAAGTGGTGAAGTGGACAATCATGGCTGGGAAATGGGACTTCTCCTAGCGGAGGATGTCGGTCAGCCCTCATATATATGTCTAAGTATATTGTGCATTCATGTGTGTGTATACACAAATACTTGTCTATAGCTGTTTTGGACTGTCATATATTGAACTTTCAAGTTTATTAATAGATAATACTCATGTAAATAAGCACTTCACTTTGTAGTAAAAGTTGCATTTATCACTGCCAGCACTATTTTTATAGGCTAGGAGAGAGGCTGTATCTTTCGAATGAACTCGACTCTTTTGAAAAAGTGGCATAATTTTTGTGCCGGAAAAAAAACTAAAAAAAATCAAAGAGTTGCTACTTTACTTTCTTAAAAACTAAATGCAGTTTAGTATTTATATTTATTGAAAACACATTCACACACTAATCCATAATGGATTAGTTATCCAGTTATTAATATATCAGGATTCTTTTGAGAGTCAATGAACCCAATTTTGTGAATTTTGGAGGGTGTACATTCCCAATGGGAATAGTGAACTCCGCAGAAAACAAATCAGAGTGTGTACCTTATTTTAAACTTGAATTGTGTCAAGGTCAATAATGTTTGATCTTTGTATCATAAGTGTACCAGAGATCATAATCAGGGTTCAGGAGCCCCGCACTTGAGATTCATAAAAAAAGACTCCCGCTTGATCTTACTCGGGGCCTAACTAGTATCTGAGTATTTGAAACCCAAGAAAGAGAATTGATAAATTGACTTCGGCAGCTGTAATCAGGTTTAGAAAAATCGTGAAAATGTGAATATGGCACCCAAAACATGATCGAGGATCACTAACCTCTTTTTAGAACGAGTCTGCAAAGTTAAGCTTCGTTGAATCCTTTTTTGTGTCACCATCAGTCTCTCGCACAGATCCTCTTACTCCAAGTTAGTCCCCATTTCATGTGCTAATACCTCATAAACAGAAGAAAAACTGATCAAGGATTCAACAGTTCTAGCTACAGTTGTATGTGTGTGAGAGAGAGAGGACCGGAGCCTGATGAAGGACAATAGAATGGCCAGAACTGTGCTACAGAAGACAGAGATTATAAGGACCTCATTCCTCTAGCAGTATCAGCCTTGTCTTTTACCTCAGGCGACGAGCATAGAGATCTAGAAACCACTAAGAGAAAAGGGATGGATTTGCATCAACCTAACTAATTGATCTCTCTTTACAGGCATCACCCGGATCATGGTATCACTAGTTGATTCTTCTTTCTTTTTCACTTGCTACAGAGGCAGAGAGGGAGGGAGATAAAGAGGAGAGGAAGGAAATATCTCCGACTGCACCCCTCTTCATGCCTACGTCATGGGCACTTTGCACGAAATTCGTAGTCCACATAGCTTACTGCTCTTATTAAGATTAGCTGTATGCTTGATTTTTTATTCATACAAGTAGCATGGCGTTAATAATTTAGTTGTGTGGTTGTTCCTCACACAGGTGAAACATCTAAGTCAGAGGCTTCTATACTGCCTTGGAACCTTATAAATTGTTTTGACAAAGAAGTCATTGCATGTAGTTTATAACTCATCGATGCATAGATACTAGGCAGGGCTTTAGATCTTTGTGTGTTTGAGCCTATAAGGTCTGTGTTTCTTGATTTAATTGGGAGAAAGGGTGTAGAAAGGACTTTGAAGCGGTTTTGGTCGAACTTACGTAAGTGACTAATGATGATTTCTGGCCTCATAATTCCGTGCTTCTTGCTTTGGCTTGTTTTGCCATCATTCTTGTTTTTTTCTATTCCTTAGGACGGAAGGAACATACTAGTACTATGGCGCGTACAGTATCCTTGGTGGTCAAGTTATATCAGCATGGTGGATCTTGACCCCTTTTTTGGGGTTGGGGCCAAAGTTGGTGAGCAAAGAAGGTGTAAGAAGACCATCTCACAATTAGTTAAAACATGAAGGCAATGTTTATTGAGGTGTTCCTTGGGGAGTATGAGTTCAGCTCACTGCAAATCATTGACACAAAGCCTGTTCAATTGGACATCTTGATTTTGATGCCACTGAACACAACACTAATCTCGATCTGAACCTTTATATTTTTAATCAATTAGGTTGCTAAAGTGGTGGTGGTGGTTGATGTTGAATCTGAGGTAGTGGTTGTTTGTGTTTGAAGTTGGTGCGCCGCACCATGTTCATGGAGAGAGAGAGAGAGATCGGCGTATCAAGACCTTCTAGTTATTACATGAGGTCTGTGGATTGGATTCTTATCAATAGGGGATTCAACCAACTTAGAAGGGAGTTTGTGGATCGAGTGGATGAGCAGAGTTACCATGCAAGCAGCCCTGGTAGAGGGAATATGCTGGACCAAAGGTCCCAATTAGAAGCCCCAAGCTGACAGCCAGGGCAGAATGGTTATGTTTTGTAAACAAAATAGAAAATAAATTTTGCTCTCTTTTTTATTTGTGGCAACTTATCCCATCTTTAAAAGTAGAGGGTTGCATTTTCTTGCGCCACATTATAGGCCTACTTAGATTGCAAAAATTCCATCTTATACTGAACAAGTTGTTGAGGCATGAAATTATCAACATTGATAAGATCAAGGAATTTATTATGATGAAAGCCTCGGTGTCGGCCTAAAAAACAGGAGGAGCTAACGGTAGATGCCTCAAATTCTGCTAAAGGTGTATCCGTGAAAGAAGAGTTAAGGCAGCTCTTAAGAAGAGTCCACTCCTTGAAAATATCCACTGCCATAAAAATTAGACCTTATGGACATAAGAATAGAAAGCCTCGTGTAATGATTGTACTTCGAATTTCGGATAGAAGGGGGCTTTGGAATATAGAAATGGCCTGGAAGGAAGAACCTTAGCTGATAAGCACTTGGTGAAGATTAATCATATTGATAACCTTTTGGCCATACTGGTTTAAGGTATGTGGATGATCAGCTTTACAGCTGTTCATCACGTGGTTAGAAGCTTAAGTCGGCAACTTGCTTGGCAGTTCTGGAACCTTCTGGAATGTGGAGTTTTTTGTGGGACAAGAAGTTCCCCATTTGGATGTGGGGCTCGGGCATTCGCTCGCTGCCTTGCATTTTATTAGTACACCAAAAGCATATAAAGCAAGATACATGTCCTTAAACATCTTTTAATCGTACGTCATCATTGAAGACAGAATATGCGGCAGAATATAAGAAGGCTGAATATGAGGTGGAACGCGATACTTGTATATCAACCAAGTGGTCTGCTTGGGAGAATTCCCTCCCCAAGAACTAATGGAATATTTGATATTGTAAAATGTTTTTCTTGAAAGCTAGTAGCAGATGCTGGTCAAGAAATATGTCAAAAAGGAAGGTAAATGATTGAATGTAATGGAACCTATAGGTCAAAAGATAGATGTAAAAAAGAATGTTGTACCCTTAAACCCCTGGTCCACTTGAATGACTTCTTCTAGACTAGTACCGTGCAAGAATTCAACTGAACACTTTCTCCACAAAACGTTTTATCTGAACATATTGTTCATACCTGAGCTGATGAATATCACAAGCAAGCATGAAAATGAGTGGACTCCATAGACATCAAAGGTGTGTGTGAATAACCCAACTTTTAGGTATGGCTCTAGTGCAGTTGGTATTTGCTTTACAGTATATCATATGCCACTGGCATCCAAAGAAATGTTTTATCTAAGTGGACCGGCATCCATGGAAAATGTGCCTTTAATCCTGAGCTTCACCCTCCTCTGTTAAGTGAACCCTAGACCATTCATTTATGTTCTATTTCAACTTCCCTGTAAGATGGCACTAGCAGTGGGTCCAGATTTTTCCTTAGAAGGTGGGTATATGGAAACAGCTGCCACACTCTTTATCACCTTAACAATGGGCAGCTTGATGTTACTTAATTCGGAAAACTGGACAAAAGTTTTTGAATTCAGTCCCCGTTTCAAAACTTAAAAAGGGGAGAGGGGGAGAGAGAGAGGGGGGGGGGGGGGGAGAGAGAGGCATGTAAATGAACCAGAAGATTTTTCTTTGAATTAATATCAATAGAAGTATATCAAGGGGAGTACCAGATAAAAGGTTTTATTTCCAAGGAACATCAATACTGCTATCTGATTATGCACTTTTGTTTTTGGCACTTTGATGTAGTAAACAGTATTTCACATCAGTAGTAACAAATTCTGAGTACTCTTCTAAATCTGCCACTGACAAGTGCTACTTATTTTCCTTGACTAGGCAAGTCATTGCCAAACAAGATGCCCAAAGTTCTTTTTTCACTTGTGTTTTTCCTTCTTTTGTGTCATGTGGCAGCTGTAAGCCTTCTCTGTTCCATGTACTGCTGTTCTGTTATTCGCGTCTATATAAATCTGGATTCCATCTACAATTGAGATTGACCTGTTCTTATGAACCTGTATAGTTGGAGAAGGAGGCTCTTGTTAAAGGAGTTCCAGTAGGACAAGCTATTGACATAGAAATTCCTCCTCCACGTCCTAAAAGGAAACCGAGTAATCCATATCCTCGAAAGACTGGCGCAGGAATGCCTCCTTCACAGGTGGGGTCAAAGGATGGGAAACCATTCACATCAGTTTTTTCTTTGCCCATTGGTAAAAACATACCAGATCTGGAGAAGGAACCACCTTCTGAGGTACATCCCACACATTATATTTGCTTATGGCACTGTTTCTTCGGTTTTGGTAACTTGTAGCAGCAACCTTGTTATCTTCTTTTAATCTCTTATTATTAATGTTTTCTTCTTCCTTTTTTCTCAATGTTGACCTCTGACTAGTTGCTTGATCATCAGAAATCCGGTGTTGGTGACAAGCTAGAAAATACTGAGAGAAACCAGGATGAGGACAACTCTGAAGTTCTTTTCCTTTCCCCAGAAGCTCCTTGTGCGTCACTGTCTTCAGAAAACAGAAATTCCATGCCACCAGCGACGCCAAATAACTCCTGCGCCTTTAGGAGTTTCGCGCCAATCTCGAAAGAGGCTGCTCACAAGGATGAAACAGATGAATCATATGTTACCTTCGAAGCCAAAGAAAATAGGTTGGATAAACTTGACACCAAGCAGACATTTCAGGATAATGGCTCATGTAGCAGCTCATTTTTGGGGAAATCTCATTTGTCACATGGGCCGTTGATAGGCAAACTGCAGTTGACTGAAAGTTTTGGTGCACTGGCCGAAAATGATATGCAAGCAGCCCAGAGTTACCCAAGACATGTTCCTGTACATGTCATAGTTGGGAACTTAGGAATGAGTACTCGTAATGTTAGCCCAGATATGTCATGCCAAGAATCTTCACTTCACCAAATGGAAAGCGATCATGGACGCACCAAGCTGTTTGCAAATCTGCCAGCATCTTCAACTACTGAACTTTGTAATAATGAGTTAAAATCTGCCGTTCATCAGTCATTTCCTACGTTCGATCCCCTTTTCACCCCGATTAGCAGTGATAAAGATGACTACCGACCATTTCCCCATACTTCCTCGACATTTTCAAGTCTCATTGTATCTGCTCTTCTACAAAACCCAGCAGCCCATGCTGCTGCAAGCTTCGCCGCTACATTTTGGCCTTCTGCTAGTGTGGAAGTTTCTGCAAATTCTCCTACAGGCGGCATTGCAGATTTTCCATCTAGGCAGATGAATTCAGCTCCTAGCGTGGCAGCAATTGCTGCTGCTACAGTAGCAGCTGCAACTGCATGGTGGGCAGCTCATGGACTGCTTCCTTTAGGGGCTCCTACTTGCACAGGCTTTGCCTGTACGCCGACGCTTGCATCTGCAACACCAACACCAACAGACAATGGTCAAGATAGAGCAGCCATTAATCGACGAAGAGAAAACTCTCCTCTTGATACAGCCTTGCAAGACCAGCAAATAGACCCTAAATACTCTGAAGATATGCGAGAGCAACAATCAGCTTCAAAATTACCATCCTTGTCATTATCCGATTCCGAGGAAAGTGAAGGTAGAAAGCAAAATAATGGGCTACCTGCTGCTGCTCCTGACGAAGCTGCGTCGGCGGCTGAGCTTCATGATTTAAACAAGACAGAGAGCAGAAAGCAGGTGGATCGTTCTTCTTGTGGTTCCAATACCCCTTCCAGTAGTGAAGTAGAGACGGATGCTTTGGATAACAATGGGAAACTTGAGGAAGAATCCAAAGAACCTGATGCAAGTCAGCCAGCTAGTGACCCTAGTAATCGTCGTGGTAGAATCTCCGGCAACTCAAATGACTCCTGGAAGGAGGTCTCTGAAGGGGTAAGCATAAAGTTTACGTATTTTGAATCACATCTGTTTATTGTGCTGCTTTTGCAATCATCATGGCTAATTTGCACTTTCTGTGTAGGGACGGCTGGCCTTTCAAGCACTCTTCTCCAGACACAGATTGCCACAAAGCTTTTCACCTCCACCTGATTTAAATAAGGAGCAGAAGCAGGACGGTTTTGAGAAGAATAATAGGGACAAGGAAAATGAAAATGCATTGCAGTTGGACCTCAACGGAAAAACATGGGGAGCTTGCTCCAGTTATCAACCGGTTGAGCACAACACATTCTTTAGAATTGAAAACAGTGGGGGAGAGGGGCCGCTGAAAATGGGACTTGGACACGCGAAGCTCAAGGCCCATCGAACAGGCTTTAAACCTTACAAAAGGTGTTTGGTAGAAGCCAATGCAAGAATCGGTAGCAGCAACCAGGAAGAAGAGAAAGGATCCAAGAGAATGCGCTTGGAAGGAGATGCTTCAGTTTGATATTGCATGACACACATGCAGTTAGTTATACAGGGCAAATTCACGTCGCATGTGCTTCCTAGATTTTCCCCCTTTGTATATTTCGTCGTTAGTTGAGTCCTATGGTTCACGAAACTTGTCGTTTAGGTTTGTGTACCATATGTTTACGTGTGCTTAACTTGCTATTCATGGAACCATGGATTGCAATTGCGCACCCCCTCTGAAGACTCGAAAAGTACCAGACAATGCATTAGCTCTTGTACATTCTCTTACTAGGGTAACAGTTATACATCAAGGGAGCAGTTGGACGGCAAGGTAGCACTTTTCCCGTTTGAGGGACCTGTCACAAGCATGGTCGCAGAGGATGAATGTGTAAATGCACATATTTGTTTCTGGTGAAGTAATCTTTTTCATGTATGAATGGTAAGTGCACACACGCTTGTGGCTCAATGTTGCTGTTGGATGATGTATGGTGCTGAAAGAGAGCAATTTATAGCTCCATGTTGAGAACCCGTAGGTTTTATGTATTTCTCGAAACTTGATAGAAACCTTTTGGAAAAAATAAAATAAAAAATAATAGCGTGTGGTATATTTGATAGTGCAAGTTTAGAAAGGGGAAACTTTACCGGAAAGCAGTGGCGGAACCAGGATTTCATCTTGGGTGGGGGGGGGAGGGGGCTAAAAATATATCTATCGAAGGAGATAAATATTTTTATAAGTAAAATAACACATAAAAATAAAGTGCACTTTTCGACCCACCATTCAACTAAATCACATATCCGACATCTCAATTCAATTGGGTTCCATTCTCCATCAACCATCTCAATTCTCAAATGCTCAATGTACAATTAACAATATATAATCAGCATGAAAATAATCTCAATTTTTAAATGCACAATTAACACAACCTAAAATTATCAATCAAATAATCAATGCTCAAATGGGATAAAAATCCAATTGGGTCTCATCCTCCATCAACAATCTCAAATCTTAAGTGCTCAATGCACGATTAACATCCATAAAGCATCAATTAATAATCTAAATTATCAAATACATAACTAACAACCTAAAATTATTAATCAAATAATCAATTATCAATAGCAAAAGAAATTGTTCAAAATGCACATTGACATCAGTCCTCAGAAATCAGAACGGTGTCGTTGTCGCAATGTCGTCGGTGACTGAAACTCAAAGTCAGATCTGCAATTTCACTATTTCAAGCGCTGTGACCGCCGAACGGCAGTGGCTGAACTTCCTCGGTTCGTCTGTCGGCTCGTAGACTGTAGATCTAAGCTAAATCTGCCAGATCTGATCTGGCCGGAGTCGCCGGAGTTGGGTGGGGACTGACCAGAGTTGGGGTGGGGATCGCCGGACTGGGGAGGGCCTTCGCCGGCTTTGCGCTTCGGAATCTGGGGACGGCGACCGGCGTTACCTTACCGATGAGCCCAGCCGACGACCGGTGGCCGTGGGTCAGTGGGTGGTGCAGCGTGCGGCGTGCTGCGGTGACTGAGAGAGCCGAGAGAGGAGGAGAGGTGCCGGCGTGAGAGCTTGACTTGACGCCACGGTGACCAGCGTTAGTGCGTTACACTGCCGATGAGCTGAGCCGATGACCGGTGGCCGTGGGTGGTGCCGGCGTGCGGCGTGCCGCCGTGACTGAGAGAGCCGAGAGAGGAGGAGAGGTGTCGCCGTGCCGGCATGCCGCGGTGAGCCGGTGATTGAGAGTTGACTGTGAGAGCCGAGAGAGGAGGAGAGAGAGAGAAAGGGAAAGTTGCAAATGAAAAAAAAACCACTATATATATATAATTTTTTTTTCAAAATCTGAGGGGGGGCTATAGCACCCCCTCGTACAAGTGTAGTTCCGCCCATGCTGGAAAGTAATTAGAAGCTACATTGTGATTAGGTTAACATGATGCGTCCTAATAAATGACGGCATTTGCAACCTGTTTGGTGGTTTACATGTTTTTCATTCACAAAATGTGATTATTTATTTTTTTGATCAAATGTTCTTTTTATTCCATTAAGTGCAAACATTACAATCTCAACTATATGTACACAGAGTTAATCTGTCCCTATCTTTGTACATTCCTCTATCTATTACTCCTCCCGTCCCTTAAAAAGTGATCCATTTGAGTTTGCATGTACATTAAGGATTTAAGTTATTTTTTTAATCAAATGTTCTTTTTATTCCATTAAGTGCAAACATTACAATCTCAACTATATGTACACAAGAATTAATATGTCCCTATCTTTGTACATTCCTCTATCTATTACTCCATCCGTCCCTTAAAAAGTGATTCATTTGAGTTTGCACGTATATTAAGGATTTAAATTATATATTGTGCGTCTTTTCTATTTTATTGTTTAGATATAGGGGGAAAGAGAGTGGGCCATGAGAGAAAAAATTGGTTGGTAGAGTGTAGAGTTGTCAAACGGGCCGGGCGGCCCGTGGGCTGGCCAAACCCGGCCCCGTGTATGAACAGTGACGACCTGTTATTTTAGGGCTCAGGGCTTGGGCTTAGACCAGGCCAGAAATTTCAAGAAAAAAGCTCAGGCCAGGCCCGACCCAAAAAAGCACGGGTTTGGCCCGGCCTGAACCGAAGCCTGGAATTGGCCCGAGTTTGGCCTAGGTTTTGCCCGGCCCGGGTTTGACCCGGAAGTGGCCCGGGTTTGGCCCGGCCCGGTCCTACCCTTTTCAAAATTTGCTTTTCCCCCAATGGTTTTATTTCCCTTTTTTCCCCCCTAAATTTCACTTTTACCCCCCAACAGCAAAATAACGGCTAGTTTGGGGGGTATTTTGGTTCAACTTAATTTTTTCAACTCTTTTAAGATTTTTACACTCTCACCCTCCTCAACAACTATAACAGAATAGTTTTTAGGGGTATTTTGGTCTTTTGTGAAGTTCAAAAATTTATAAATTTACACCATTTCTCTCTAATTTTTCACACAAATCTTCTTACTCTCTCTTATATAAACATTCTACATTTCTACAAGCTTTGCTACTCTTGCTAATTACTACTCTTATGTACTAATTAGTACACTCTTATTTACTAATTAGTACTCTTGCTAATTATTACTCTTGTTTACTAATTACTACTCTTACTAAATTCTAATTACTAACCACTCCTCTTATTAATTTGTTACTCTCTAATTCTTTTGTCTAGTAATTAGTAATTAGTGATTTTTATATTTATCAATTACTATTACTAAATTCTTTTTAATTACTAACTCTCTCCAATTTCAAATTACCCTCAGTGATTCATTTGTTACTCTTTAATTCTTTTAATTGTTATTTCTAATTACTAATTACTGCTCTTATACTTGTGTATTTAGTTACTCTTACTAATTTTATTTTTCAATCTAGTAAAAAAGTTTAGCGTCAAATATGGCTGGATTACTGAAGAAACTGAAGCGTGGATCATCATCACGAAAAACATCATCATCATCACAAACACCACCACCAGCACGAGCGCCAGCACCACGGCCATCACAAACACCAATCCAAGCACCACCACAACCATTCGTTCCTGGACGAATGAGTACAGGCTGTATGATAGATACCCAAGCCAATTGGGAGTTCAATCAAAACATTCCAGATCTTGAATACACGCCTGATCAAGACCCCCCGCATTATAGTCAAGGACGCAGCTCGGTTGGCGAAGCTACTACTCCGTGGCATAATCTTAACCCTATGCCTGGTCATGATGAAGAAGGGCCGAGCAATGCCTCCGGTAATGAGCCAGAAGTCCAAAAGGGGAAAAAAAGAAAGCCGAGTGTTGGAATCATTTTGATGAAGTTATGGTGGACGGCATCCGAAAAGCTCGATGTAAGTACTGTGCTAAATTATTTTCGTCTGGTAGTGGTAATGGACATCTTAACAGGCATTACCCTCAGTGTGCACCTCGACAAGGCCACGTCGAACCTACCCAAACGCAGTTATCTTTTGACGGTAAGTTATTTGTTTATAATCAGCGAGAGCAAAGAGACGGTCTCGCTGAATTTGTTATTCACGATGAACAAGCCTTTTCTTTTGCCGATAATGCTAAGCACTCTAGATATATGAACACATACGTTCAACCTTTGTACAAAAAGGTTCATAGAAACACAACTAGATCCGATGCACTCCGACAGTATAATGCTGCTAAAGCACGCCTGATCGATTATTTCGATAAATTTGACGGTAAAGTTAGTCTTACTTCTGATATTTGGCAATCTCCGTTTACTTTTGTTAGTTATACTTGTGTGACGGCCCATTGGATTGATGCAGATTGGATTATGCACAAGAGAATCATCGCTTTCGAGCTCTTTCCTTTTCCGCATGATGGAATGAACATTGCTAGTATTATATTAAAAGCATGTACCACGTTTAAATTAAAGGATAAGATTATGAGTATTAGTTTTGATAATGCTTCTAACAATACAACTGCTGTTGATGCTTTAGAGGAGAGCCTCAAACCTGTACTTTCTGGTAAATTATTTCATGTTCGTTGTGTTTGTCATATAATTAATTTAATTGTTCAAGATGGTTTAGCTGCTGCAGGAGATATTCTTGTCAAAATGAGGGGTATGACAGCGTATGTTAATAGTTCGAGTCCGAGAACACAACAATTTAAAACGTTGTGTGTTGAATATAATATGCCTCGCAGGAGAGCAGTTACAGATGTGGTCCACAGGTGGAACTCTACATACCATATGCTTTTACACATTCTGGCATACAGAGAAGTCTATACGCATTTTCTACTAACCTTGTTCCCAGCCGGCTTGCCAACTCAAGAGGAATGGCAGATGGCCACATACCTAGCTGAATTTTTGGAGGTATTTTACACGTCTACCAATTTATTGTCTGGTACGTACTATCCCACCTCTCCTCTCGCTGTAATAGAAATTCTCAAGATGGCTACAATGTTAACAAAATGGAGATATATAGGACCCTTTAAGGAAATAGTAAAAGTGATGGATAAAAAGTTTAATAAATATTGGAGTGAACTGCCTGTTATTTTTGCTGTGGCTACTTGTTTAGATCCTAGGTTAAAGTTGCATGGCGTGAACGTCTCGATACAAGAGATATCGATATTAATGTGCTACCACTAGAGGACACAACCGCACTCACAGCGAAAGTGAGCAAGACATTTGAGGAACTGTTCAACCTCTATCGTAATTCTGCTGACGTGCGCGGACGAGCTTCATCATCGACTGCTGAGAGGTATTATGCGCCATACCTTAAGGGCTTTGAACATCTAGTAGCAAGACAACTACCAGGTGAAGGTACTTCTAATTCGGCAGGTTCGTATACTTTTTCCTCTTTTAATGAGATTGGTGTATATTCAAATACTGATCATTATTCTGATTTATCAATGCAAGAACAGGTTAATTTTAATTTGTTAAATTTTTGGAAACAAAATCAAAACATGTATAAAACTTTATCCCAAATTGCACGGGATGTACTGCCAGTGCAAGCCTCCACGGTTGCTTCAGAGTCGGCATTTTCAGCGAGCGGGAGGGTTTTGGATGACAGGAGGAGTCGTCTTAACCCCGAGTCGCTCGAGCTATGTGTATGTTGGAAGGATTATCTTGATGCGAAATACCGCGAGCAAGATAAACCGATTGATGATAGGAAGAGCAGTGACTCGGATATTGAAGTACTTCCGGATGATTAGGTAATTTCTTTTTATTTTCCTTCTCTTAAGTTTTAAGAATAAAATTTCTTACAAAATATAGTTTTTTTTCTTCATATATATATATATATATATATATATATATATATAATATAATATAATAAATTTTTACAAGCAAGATAGATATTTTTCCGTATATATAAAAAAATAGGTAACTTCGCCTGTTTGTTTACAAGCAGCCGGTCCCAAGCCCGGATAAAAGGAGGAGGGCCTATGAACACAAATTACCGTAATTAAAGCCTTTAATTTGAATAACAAGAAAATGCGAAAAAAAAAATTGGGGCCCGGGTCCGGCCCTAGACGTTGGGCCTAGGGCCTAGGCCCAGATTTCCCCCCATTCTGGCTCAGCCCAGCCCGTTTGACAGCTGTCCTAGTCCGGCCTCGGCCCGTTTTGCTGGAGGCCCGATGGGCTTGGGCTGGGCCGGCCCAAGCCCGGCCCATTTGACACCTCTAGTAGAGTGTTAAATGTAGAAAGATAAATAGAATAAAAAAGTGTAAAGTGGTGGGTCAGGAGAGAGAAAATGAGTTGGTAGAGAATTAAATGTGGTGAGAGAAATAGAATAAAAAAAGTATAAAAATGGTAAATATGTAAAAATACTTACGGAATCTTTCCTAATTTGGATGTGATCAATTTTTGTGGGACGGTCCAAAAAGGAAATATGATCAGTTTTTTAGGGACGGAGAGTGTACATGTTTTTACTATAGTTTCTCTATCTATTATTCCTTCATCAAGTTCCCACAGATTACAGAGAGATATATTCTTTGTTGTAGCTGGTACTTTCTTCCATGTCATCACTATATACTTCACCCATTGCTTGATAATTGCCCAACATCCCTGCACATTTGAGCTCTTTTTTTCAAAAATTCTTGCGTTCCTTTTTTGTCAAACTCCATATACTGTAACAGCCATCAATAGTTTACCTAGCTTGGCTCTGAAGCTTTTCCCTTTAAATATTACTGCACCATCTTTCCATACTTGAGCCTATGGCCGGCCCAAGCCCGGCCCATTTGACACCTCTAGTAGAGTGTTAAATGTAGAAAGATAAATAGAATAAAAAAGTGTGTAAAGTGGTGGGTCAGGAGAGAGAAAATGAGTTGATAGAGAATTAAATGTGGTGAGAAAAATAGAATAAAAAAAGTATAAAAATGGTAAATATGTAAAAATACTTACGGAATCTTTCCTAATTTGGATGTGATCAATTTTTGCGGGACGGTCCAAAAAGGAAATATGATCAGTTTTTTAGGGACGGAGAGAGTACATGTTTTTACTATAGTTTCTCTATCTATTATTCCTTCATCAAGTTCCCACAGATTACAGAGAGATATATTCCTTGTTGTAGCTGGTACTTTCTTCCATGTCATCACTATATACTTCATCCATTGCTTGATAATTGCCCAACATCCCTGCACATTTGAGCTCTTCTTTTCAAAAATTCTTGCGTTCCTTTTTTGTCAAACTCCATATACTGTAACAGCCATCAATAGTTTACCTAGCTTGGCTCTGAAGCTTTTCCCTTTAAATATTACTGCACCATCTTTCCATACTTGAGCCTATGTTGCCAGATTGATCTGTATTTTCATTTTCTCAAGAGCCATATTCCATAAGTCTTGCATATAAGGGCACTGGATTAAGAGATGGTCTTCAGTTTCAGTCTGCCTTAAGCATAGAACACAATGTTCCTCCGGAATGAGATTTCATGATTTTAGTTTTACTCTAGTTCTGAGACCTCCTTTGCATAGCAGTCATATGATCATTAAGCATATGGGAATATGCCCTGAGAACCATATAAGATTCTATTTAGGGTCCTTTATGCCATGAGTTCTTAATCCCTCCCAAGCTGAGTTTATGGTAAACTGTCCATTTGGTGTTGGTTTCCACCATACCAAGTCTCTCAATATTAGGCACCTGTGCTTGTTGCAAAAGTTTGTTGATTTCAATTAATGCTCTTGATCTGTTCATCAGCAATCTCCATTTTATGTCCTGAATGATCTCATTTACCTTGGCATTTCTGGCAATCCCTGAATCATATATGACTCTGTGACCAAATAAGTCTACCAAAGGCTTATCAATCAGCCATTTGTCATTCCACAACCATATATTTTTCCCATTTCCCACTTTGTACTGAATAAACTGATGGCATTGCTTCCTAATCTTTAGCATTTTACACCAAGTCCATGAAAGGACCACAGGGGAGTAAAACTCCACAAATGCTGTTCCTTAATGATGTAAATGTGACACCATTTTACCCATAAGGAATCCTTTTTATGGGCCAAATCCCATAGATGCTTGCAAATTGCTGCCTTATTCCATTCTTCTAGTCTTTTAAGTCCAAGGCCTTCTTCTTGTTTGGGTAAGCATAGTTCCTTCCAAGATACCTTAGCCCAAGTACATTTCACATCTCTACCATGCCATATGAATGCTCTTACCTTCTGTTCAATCTGTCTTATTATTCTTTTAGGCAAGATAAATATTGAGCACCAGTACACTTGCATACTGCATAGCACAGAAATAGTCAATTGTAGTCTTCCAACATAAGATAATGCTTTTATGGTCTTTTTTAGTGAGTTTTTCCACCAAAACTGAGCAATTACTGTATTTCAGCTTGGTTGAGATCAATGGAACTCCCAAGTAGGTAATTGGGAACTCCCCCCCATAATTCTTACAGTTTGTGCATTAGACAGGTAACCATTCATAGTCAACCTTCTGTTGTACAAGTATTCCCCTTAGACCTTTGATAGGTATAGCCTCAGGGAGTGTATTACCTAGTTCAATTTCCACACATACCCTAGCAAAGCCCAATCTCTCTTTTGTGGCAGTCATTTGATCCATGAATAATGGTTTGCCAATTGCACTTGCTATTCTACTTATCATTTTTGTGGACCAAAATTGTAGTGGTAAATGAGGAAATTTGATCCAGACAGGTACCACATGGATCCCTTCCTTATCTATATCCATCAGTTTGGACCATGGTTTGACAATTACAGGTTTATTGTCAAAGAACCATGGTCCTTTCTCCGTGATATGGTGTTTAGCATTTGCATCATCAAAATGAACCAGGAACATACCTAGTCACAGCAAGCTGCATGTAAAGGTCTCCACATGTTTCCATTTCCTCATCATGAACCCTTGCATCACGTGAATAGGATGTTTAGCCCCAAACACATAGACAACTATAGTATTCTTCCATTCTTTGAGATCTTCTTCAATGTCTTGTTGTGTATGTTCAACGCCTTTAATTCCGTTAATTTCTTGTGGAATTATATATTCCAGCCCGTTTTCCTTCTGGAAATCACGATTTGATGTTGCAATTGTCGCATACGACTTCTTTGTTTCCAAAATTCTTTGCCGTATGTTAGGGTTTCCTTGAACATGTTTGATTTTCTGTATTGAGGGTAGTGGTGGAAGTTTATCTTCCTTGCTTGCCCCTATCGATTCAAATTTTGTTTGAATTTCAGCCGTTAGATTCTCCATCGGGGTACCTGCCTCAGGATTTTGATGAATTTCACGCTCCCCCAATTCAATGTTCACCTTTGCATTCAATGGTCCTTCATTGCCTGAATCTGAGGCCACGGTCTCTGTCTGCTTGGTATTTCATTTATGTGCCTTTTCAATTCTGCTTCCCCAGTGGAATCCGTTGGCAATAAATTTTCTTCTCTTCTTGTTCATTTAGTTTTCTCATCAAAGCTTCGTTTACCGATCTGAGTTCTTCAATTTGGGCATTTAATTTCGGAATCACCTCTTTCAATCCCGATTCTTCATTTGAGTCCTTGCTTGATGCCACTTCACTTCCAGGTCTTATATCATTTACATCTTTATATTGTTGAGACCCAATTTCAATGGTTCTTGTGAACTCCGGTGGAAGATACAGCCCTAGCGTGTTGTTTGCATATGTGTTCTTCCGTTCTTTACCCACAAATTTTGTTGCATATGGATCTTTAACTGATCCTCTTAGCCGTGATGAACGCCGCGATGTCGGCAGATTTGTAGCCGGCGGCATCTCGCAAACTATGATTGCGGTATTTTATTCTAGAGAGAGGTTAGAGTTTCTCTCTACTTTTCCCTCCTCACTTCTACACAAAATGTGATTATTGGGTCAAATATGTGCGCATGATCTTTCTATTTCATTCATATTTGCTTGGGTGGTTATCCCTACATTGATTGTTTATCATGCTCAAATAAAATTATGTATTTGCACACGAGTTTTGCTTTGAATTTGTTTCTTTGATTTCGACTTGATGTTTGTTTGGCTCAATACCCAACAAGAGGACACTTGGTGCTCGTCGTAATTGCAAGACATGATCTCACGCATTTAAACAGTAGGTACACCAGAAATGCTGGCTTCCAAGAAAGCAACAACTGAAGCACTGACAGTGAGAAAGCCCCGTATGTATATACATATATGTGTGCGTGTGTGTATATATAAACGCACAAATTATGACTTGCTATAATTTGTGTAACTGTGTGGTTAACGTAAAATTAGTGAGCTTTACAAAAAATACTCTCGTATTTACAACCAGAGCAACACTCCTAGAAACAGTGTCTTCTCCTGCTCCAGATATTCCAGCATATTGAGTGGTTTTCTTATGTTGGATCATCAGGTGTATAGTCAACAAGTGAGCGCAGCACCAGGAAGACTAATACTCGGTGAGAATAGGTCTACAGAGTCACATCTGATTACTTGGTGAAAATAGGTCAACAGATCACATAGAAGTCAACTGCAACGCTTGGGCGTGACGCTGACGAGATTCAAAGTTACTTATGTATCCCTCGATTCGCTCCCTATCAGAAGAAGTTAGTGAAAATTGTGGGTTCAGTGGCAGTGATGTCGCTTCTTGCACAAAAAATGCGAGCAGCAGCTTTGCTTTGGAGTATGCTGCTGCTGCACTGGCCATGTTACCTATAAGCTCATCAACCCGGGAAACACGTTGAACAAGACCTTGATTGTGTGTAGCAAAAAGAGTAAAAGAACTGGAGGAAAATGAAAACTAAAAATATGGCTTACCCCACCACTTTTACCAACTTCTATTGCCGTTTGAAATATGACTTCCATAGCATCGGGCATTTGAGAATTTTCTGAAATATTTCAAGACATCCCTAGCAAAATGAGACCTCATAATCCCAATAAAGAACAATCGAGCGATATTAGAGTAGATATATGTCAGCCTGACCATCAATACGTTGAACATGTTTTGACAACTTCTCTGCACGGTCAAATGCTGTAACAAATCCTTCTTCTGCCCATGAAGAAACAGATTGATGGCTGCCAAAATCTACATCTTCCAGGTTTGAAGACAAATATGCACCTTCTTCAACTGGTACACACACATTCGCGGAATCGCTACTACAGGAGTCATCATTTATAGAAGCCAGCCAAGAGCTGCAAACCTGGATTGCTTCCTTCCAAATAGCCAATACTACCAGTTCAACTGAAAAGGCTTCTAGATAGAAACCTGCACTAAACTGCCATGTGCAATTTAAAATTCAGCAGACCTTTTGACAAAACAAAGGGCAATTTCAATTGAAAGAGCGAGCATAATGTATACCCATCAATGATTTGACAAACACTGTGGGATGAGAAATGTGCCTCTCAAATCACAGACCAACCGAAGCAGGTCTTGATCCGTAATAGATCGGATATTATAATACATGTAACATATGCAGGCACACTCAGAATGCATTCAAATTTTCAACTACTATTATGGAACCAAATCATGAAGCCTGAGGCTCCCACCTAATACATAGTCAGTTGCAGTTTGAAGAATATCACAAAAACAAATAAACCTAGTGAAAAGATCAACCGACAATCAACATATTGATATTGGAAGACCTTCTAATCCATCATTTATAAGTCCAACAGGATTTATAATTTGCCTTCCTGAACCAAGAACGTTAGTGTGAGAATCTTCCTCTTGAGTTCCCAAGTGACCACCCCTACACCAGAAATATTCTACTCTTGAACGATATATCATCAGCACTAGGAAAAGTGTCTTAGGGGGGTTGGAGGCGTATCAAAAAGAAAAAAACTCGCCTTGATTTTAGCTAATTCTGAAAGGCATCAGTTGTATTGGTGTAGCAACTGGAGCCTAGACGAATGAGGCAATTTAGGCAGCCCTTGCACTTCTTTCGGAGCAGTTAATATGCTCGATGCTGCTATACGAGTTGTCAGATCTTTTTCTTTACAAAAAGAATAAAGGTCCAGCTCCTTCGTTCGCATTCCAGCAGCATTATTCTGGTCATTCTTCCAGGCAGAGCAGCTAAAGACTCCACCCTTATAAAGCAGGGATGTCTCCAAATAAGAGTCTCGGTTGAAGCCCAAGGAGCATTAACAAGAACATATTCATTTTCAATGGACTCCATCGAAGGAGTAACTGGAAAGATGAGATAGAGAAAATGAATTCCAAACCATGAAATAACAAGAAAAGAACAGCTAAGCAAACAGACTTACCCCTTGGCTGATCTGAGAAACTTGTGCCACCTTCCAAAGATACACACAGCCTATCAAGCATAACATCTGGCATAAACCTATGGACTTTTTTGCTATTGGATGTACTTTTAACCAGTAACATGTTGCTATCACCACCCACAGGGAGATCGACTATTTCTCTAGTTCTTGAACAATGTAATAGAGGCCCGATATCACTTTCTAAATGAACACACACAAAACAACACTTTGGAGCAGCAGTAAATAGTGCTAAATCCATCTTCAAGTAGCTTACATTATCTTGACACGATGAGAAGAAGAGGATACAGAATCATGTGCAGAAACTCAGAATTTGAGATGCCAAGTAAAACAAAGTATGGCTTGATGAAAGTTCAAAGGATTTCCTATTAGTTCAATAAGTCAGCTGAAAGAGAGAATGTTACCTGGGCTCTTTTAGGAACTTGTGATTGAAGAACTCCTCGAACGTTAGTCGCTCAGCTGGAAAGAAAACAACGTTTCGTCTTAACTTGAAAGGCTAGGAAGAGCTGCATCTACAACATTGTACAAAAGAGTAATCGGACTGAACCAAGGACCTGATTCTCATAAACAGTCAAACAGAGACATGTTTTGGTTGTTCCTTTGAGTTTGACTATTTGCCATGAATAGCTATGCACCTGAACTTCCAACATCTACATCAATGTTCATATATGTCCTAAATTCTAACAAGACTCTAAAGTGGCTAAGTCATTTGAAAAATGGATAGTCTATGTCAGCATGAAAAAGAGAGATGTTTTGGTTGTTTGGTTGACTTTGACCGTTTACCATGAATAGCTGTGCACCTGTACTTGATTCGAACTATGATGAAGAAAGAGAATTCCGGCATCTACATGGACATTCATATTTGTCCCAAATTCCGACGACTAGACATAAATTGCCTAAAATCATTCAGGAAAGTTTCCTGTTTTTTTCGCTGAAACCAAAGGAAGTCGATCCAAGATAAATAATTTTGATGTCACACATACAGCAATTTGCTACATTGCCTGGTGATTAGCATGAAAAAATTGACGCATATTGATTCTAACACTGCAAGGAGAGAAGAATAATTGAAGATCAGATCAACACGTATGCACTTTTCACCAAAGCCGAGTGCCAGTCAATTACTGGAGGGTTAACATCGGCCCGAGAAAAGTGCAGTTTCTGAAATCTCTGACCATCAGGTAAGTGTACTTCTACTCTAGGAGAGAAATATGTAGCTCTGACATCTGCAATTTTTCTCAAAGCTGATCCTAAGTTTGCAAACATACACGACGGTCCAAGTATTCGGGAAGTCATAAGTCTTTCACTCCCATGAAGTGTCCTAAAGTCACTAAACCTCACTAGCACAACTGTGTGTGTGTGTGTGCGCTTTTGTGTGCATGTGTGAGAAATAGTCTGTATGAGAGATATATTTCTCCATTCCTGACCCCTAGGAAGGTGAAAAAAAAACACAACTTAAAGCACATGCTCAAGTATTCAAGGTTATGGCAACTATACCAGGGTTTTGACGCAGAAGGCTCTGGCAAAGATCGATACAATCTGGATGTAATTCGTCTAAAGCATCTTGCGGAAATCGCAGCTCACCCGATGTCAAGATGTTCTGAAAAAGCTGTTGCAGCAGGGAATTCAAATACGAGAAAATGAACTGATGTTTTTAGGACCAATTTGCTGCTTTGTGGGCATTAAATTAACATTTACAAAGGGACTCTCGGTTGTAGTTTTTCTCAAAACCTGTAGTTGACTATTTCCATCAAAAGGTGGCCTTCCCGTCACCATCTGGAACAAGATTGCTCCAGCACTCCATAAGTCAGCCTGCAAGTACCAAATACTTGGAAGCAATGTAAGGATAGAAGGAAGTCTAGCATCTAATCTAACGTATTTATTCTATCTTGCATCACCTTGCTGTCATACTTTTTGTTCTGAATAATCTCTGGAGCCATATATAATGGTGAGCCGCATAGAGTGTCAGCCAAATCTCGCGGTTTTAGGTACCTAATAGACATTACTTCCAGCATATGAGTAAGAGACATAACAGGTAAGACAACGTTAAGACTAAACGTTTTTACCTACCAATGTCCGAAATAAGAATCATGTCCGACACCTACCAACACCCGGACATCTCCGGACATGTGTCAGGCACCTATCGGAAGCATTAGTATTTTTCTGTTTTTTTAATTATCTGACACCGTGTCGGACACTTGCAGAAGTGTCCAACACCTATGGGGCAGAACTGCAAAATTCTAAATTTAATTTGAGGGTTACGATGAAATATGAGGGAAAGTTGGGGTTATTATATAAATTGAAAGACTGGGGCAAATCCTAATGGTGGATTGTATTCTTATCTTTCGTTTTTATGAACTTCTGCCTAACAAAGAGGGAGAAGAAGACGTGGCTCTTCAAGGAATAAATTAGAAGAAGAATCTCTCACTTGATGAGCATGTGTAGGGAAGAGATTGGTGATGGAGGTCCAGAAGACAATGAACGTGATACGATGTTGATTAAATCTTGGTGGATGGAAGATATAAAAACCTTCTTTGTTTTTGTTTTAGCTTATTATCTATTACGGGATGGAAGATATAAAAGGTGTTTTTTATGGGATCATACACTAACTTATTACCTATGTGCTGTACCTTGACTTCAAGCAGGACTTTTACCTGTGGTCAATTAGTAAGTGTTTTACTATTCTATCAAGGAGGAAAGTGCTTGAAACTTATATAAACACGACCATGCGTAAAGTAGATGAAGAAATTCAGCAGTGCCCCATGGTGTCCAAAATTTTGTTTTCTAAAAACTGGGGCATCCAGTGTCCTCGTCGGTGCCGGTGTCGGAGGCAGTGTCATGTCCGTGCTACTTAGGGGGGAGGGGACCCAGATACAAGCAATATAAAAAGGCAAGGGCACCAAGAAGCATTCTGGCCTAGCCAAACAAGACATGACCCCTTCCTTAACAAAGTTAACAATCCTGTTTGTTCCTTGATCCAGATGAAAAGTAGGCTCACATAGGAAGAATGCAAACGGTGACGGAATCTCATCACTATCATAAGCCATCAGTTTGTTTTCCTTAAATGGAAAACCTTTAGTTGCACAAAGCGTGGTCGGTAGATTTTGGTTTGCGAACAGGAGAGGGTGCGAGGTTTGGGAGCAAGTCTCCAGTGTGGGAGCGTCACCAGAATGAGAGAATTCTGCACTAAGTGGACAACATACAGCTCTTTTTCGCAAGTGAGACACAAAGGACCTCCCTTGCCTAATAGAGACTGGAATAAGCTTCTCTTTATAGGCCTTGGAGGCCCTTAATCCTTAATCGCATAGTAAGTGTGAGCTAAATGAGCCAACCGCCACATATAGAGCAACCTCTTCCAAACCAGAGTACCATTACAGCTTCACAGTAATCAAATGCTACATCATGCAGCGGATGCCCAAAAAACGAAAAATAAATCCAAAAACACCTCGTAATTTTACAGTGAAAGGACACCAATTAACTGATTCCCGTAAGTAACACAACAAAACACACCCTAATGACAATCCTGAGCCTCCACCGCCCAGGGATACCAAAAGTTAAATAGCATCTTATAGCCAACGTCCACGCAAGCCACGCAGGACGGGCATGCACATGCCAGGTATCTCCCGACGGGCAGCATACCCAGCTCTCCCTTCAAAAACTAAGTAGATAAGGATAGAACGGAGAAATTTCCTTTCTTGGACAGTCTCCCCTAACATATATCCCAAGACTAACTAATCCAGAAAAGGCGGGTGCAGTGGGGTGGGGGGGGGGGGGGGTGAGGGGGTGGAGGTGAATATCCAACAAAATGCCAGAATATTGTCAGCTGACTGAGGTTTCCAGTCTTTAGAATAGCCTTCATTAGCTTATAACATGGAAAAAGAAAGGGTGGAACATAACTAATTTGAACAATTAAAATTCAACATTCTAGTAATCTTACCTTGCAAAACCAAAATCTCCTATCTTCAAAAGTGGAGTCGCCTCATTAGTGGACAAAAGAAGGTTCTGCAAGTGAGCACAGCTCTCAAGAGGATGCAATCCACAACCAATAGATATTCAGCATAATCCAAAGTCTAGACATTCAGAGATGTAGCTAACTTAAACAGGAACGCATGGTTCAATCACAACTTTTACAGCAGAACAAAGAGTAGACAATATCATATAGCCACGACACCGGCACTCATAAGCAAGATAATCACAAGATGACACAGTGCGAGAAGCAACAAGTATACCTGTGGTTTCAAATCTCGATGAATGAGGCGGTTTTCATTAAGAACTTGGAGTCCTGAAGCTGAAGAAAATAATCCAACAAAAACTGCAGACAAGCATCCTCTTTTATCAATCCAAATTCAACGACGACAATACAACATAGCAACTAACAATTATCGAAGAAAAAGAAAAAAAAATAAAAAAAAGAGAGGGGGACATAGTCTGAAAAGTCAAAACTAGTACATCTGAATTATCTATATTCAACAAAAGGGTTTAGAATACCTAATTGGCGCATGAAGTGCCTGGCAACATCTTGTGAAAGTTTGCAGCGGCGATGAAGGTAAGCGGCGAGATCACCGCCATCGCAGTACTCCAAAACCAAGTATATTCTGTCCTCGGTCTGATAAAAACATGAAAGATACATCAAAATGATTTCTTTCCAGTTACAAGTACCCGTTTAAGAAGTAAAATCAGTGAAGGAGACCTCGATAGCTTCGAAAAGGCGGATAATATTGGGGTGACGGATGTTGGACGGAATGGAGATCTCCTTGAGGAGATTATTAGATGGGTTACCACCACCAGCCATTTTGACTGTGTTTTTGGACTTGGGTTTGGGGTTCGTCAGGGGGAGGTGCTTCTTGTCAATCTCCTTGACAGCGACCTCCAACCCCAACTGCCTATGCCTCGACCTCCACACTACGGCGAAAGAACCCGGCCCAGCTCTCCCACCCAGTATGTAATTCCCTATGACCCGACCCGCCTCAACACCCAATTCCTCATCCAACGATCAAACTAAAGGCCACGATCAATGACTCGCAGGCAAAATTAAGCGTTTCACACTTACTTCTTTAAACTTCAAAGTATATGCAGATTGTGGTCATTAAACTGATCAACACTGAAGGAGGGGAGCGGTGATAACAGCGTAGGTGAACCGGCGGGCAGTACAATGAAGCTTATAAATTAACCCAAAGGAGACGAGAAAAGCTGATAATTTCACTGTTTGAAAATTGAAACGACTACCCTACCATCAGCTGTTACTTGTCAATGAGGAGAAAGAGCCTAGATACGCATAGTTAATAGTTTTAGTGATACTGTATTGCTATTGCTTTTTACTATTAACACACAACTAAACTAGCTAATTCGTGCTATGCACTTTAAAAGAAGTAATTAATAATAAAGTGAAGAAATGGATGTCATGGAATGGGAGGTTATAGGATTGAAAGTTACCGACTATATATTTTGGAAATAAAATTTTTTAAACAAGAATTAGAGATTTAGAAGACAAAGAGCTATCAATTGAATCCAAATCCATACAATATAGATGCGTACTTTTATGAATATAGAAGACAATTACACTAAAAAAAAATTAATTTTGTCATAATATTACACGTGTCCTTTAACCGAATAGATAGCTAACTGAGTTGATATTTTTTTTGTGAATGGACAACATTGTCCTTACTAATTCATAAGTGCCTCCACCAATCGCCTCTTATCATTTCATCATTACCTTTTCTTTTAGACATCTTCTTCGTTTCTTCATTTCTCGTCAATTTCTCTTTGCTCTTGCACCTCCAAATTGACCATAAAAGCTCCATATCATGTGTGCACAAAAGCGTGCACATGCACACGGGCACACGTACACAACTATGTTGAGTTTTTCTTTGTGGTGGGGTTTGGAGCGATATAGAGACCGAATGTAGCGGTAAATTATAGGAAGCTAAAGGTGGGTGAAAGGGTTAGTAGAGTTGTTTGTTGAGCTGGGCTATCTGAAGAAGCATTTGCGGCTCCTAATATTAGTTGTTAGGCTTAAAGGGTTTCTGGGTGGAGGAGGGGTGGATGAGTGGGAGTGACAATGCGTGAGGATATAATGGTAGTGTGGGAACGGCAATGTTGTTATCATGATATTTTTTATTTGACTAAAATTATATCGTAAGCTCAAAAGTTAGGAAAAAGGATAAATGCTTTTTGACCCCCTCTACTTTTAGAGTTTTGCAATATGGCGCCCCATACTTTAAAAATAGCTATTAAACCTATCTCTACTATTAAAAAATGTGCATATTAACCAAATCTGTTACGGAGTTATTCAAAAGACATCATTACCCTCTTGGTTTGTTTTATTTATGTTAACCCTACGTTATTTAACCTAGGATTATATTTGGTTTTGATGATAACTAACATTAATAATTATGCTATCTAACATGCATTGAGCTGATGAAGCAATAGGTACAATCTCATACTCATGCAAATAGACAATTAGATGAGCAAATCGATCAAAGACACTCAATGGAACACATCAAAGATGGAATTCTTCGATTGATGTTTATTATGTGTTTATTCTCTTCATTGTAACTAGACATAGAGAGTTGATCGTATCGATGACTGTAACCTAGAACTTGCCCATAGGTTTTCCTTGCATGCATAAACTTTTTCATTCTTTGAAAATAAGGAAACTGCATTTTGAGGAATACAGTCGACTGCATTGGAATGCAGTCGACTGCAAGTTGGGCAGTGAGGTATTACAGTCGACTACAATAACTTCTAGTAGCCTATTACAGCCAACTTCATTGGAATAGAGTCGACTACAAGTTGAAAATTTTGAATTTTCAACAGCTATTTTGGAAATACAGTCGACTGTAATGGCACAATACGGTCGATTGCATTTACCGTTTGGCGCATTAAATGCCCTACCTACTTTCAAACAGTCATATTAATTTCCACACCTATTTAAACTCATTTTGGGCATAGTTTTCACTCATCAATTGCATTTAAAGCTCTCTTATCTTGCATACACTCAAAGATCAAAGTAATTGTTCAATCTCTGTTGGGTTTCATTGTTTCTTATCCAATTCAAGAGAGCATTTATTGTGAGCTTACATTTGATAGATATACACTTTCATAAGTCATCAAACACTCATCTCTCTTATTCTAGAGCTTAAACTTGTACTCATCTACTTCTTGAGAGTGAATCTTTGTACACAATTGTTCATATAAAGTTTCTTGTATCAAAGCTTAGGGTTGTCAAGCTTTGGAGCTTTGGGATTGTCAAAGCTTATTCTTGATGTGAGCATAGCATCAAGGGATTGTAAGAGGTTCGATCTTGACCCGTAAGAAAGATCATTCTAATCGATTCTAGGGCCTTTCAAGGGACTTCCTTGAAGGGGTGGACGTAGGCTTAAGGGTTATTCGAGCCGAACCATCTAAATCTCAAGCGTCAAGTAGCTCTAAACCATTATCTCTTTACATTATTGTCTTATATTTTCGTTGAGATTGGTTAGCTTGCTTATTTGAGATATTGTGATTGTTGTTTGATGTTTAAATCTATCTAAGTGTTCTTCATAATTTCTCTAAGTTTGTTGTGATCACTTGTTTAATTTTAAAGTAATCTTAAAACGCTATTCACCCTCCCTCTAGGGTTATTTTATTAGTTTCAATCTACTTCAAAGACTTTAAGGCATTCACTAAACATTAGAAGTACAAGGACCAAAGTACAATTTTAACCCACTATCAATCTCTCATTCGCCACCGCCACCGGCTCTCACCCACCACCACAGCACCACACAATCAACCCAAAGTAAACCACCATCTCCAAGAAGCCAGCCATAACAAACCACCAAAGCCCTACAACAAAACCATCGACAATAAGCCCACCGCCACAAACCCTGATTTCCAGCAACCCAACCCTCACCACTATTTTTCGCGGATGCCAGCAATTTTACCATTGCCTCAAAACCACTCTTGATCGACTACCTTTACTTTGAAGAAGTTGAAGATTCAACCATCTCTTGACCACTTTTATGGGCGGGAAGAAAGGAGCGGCTGAGGTGAGTATCACCGCATTGGCTAACATGCCCAATGTCACTGCAAAAACTCTTCACCATCCTTTTCTTCACACCTCTGCATTTTCCACCCTAATTTTTTGGTGAAGGTGAGCTCCGACGAAGTAGGTGATTGTGGTGGAAATCAATGAAATTGGTGGCTATTGTGGTAGATTCTTCAAGTTCACTAAGGGAAAAGTTGCGGTGGTAGCCACAAGTGGTACATCATAAGGATGTGGGGTCGGCAGGGGGTAGCGGTGGGTTATGGCAACGGAGATAGTGGTCGCTTGATGGCGGTCGAAATCACTTGTTGCCATGGGCGATGGTGGCCACAGTTTTTGTTAGGGGGAGAAAGAGGAGTGAAGAAAGGGAAATGGGAAGAAAGAAGATATTAGTGTTAGTTGTTAAAGTGAAATGACAAAACCACCCATATAGAATATATTTTATTATACCACTTTAAAGGGCATTTAGGTAAATGAACTTTTAATTTTAGACTATGTGAAATCAAAATGGATATTTTGGTCTTTAAAATATAATTTTGGACTTGAAATCATTCCTGCTCAAAAACAGAGTTAAGGTAGAAGGAAACCGTCTAATGTGCACATTTCGAATAGTATAGCTAGGTTTAGAAGCTATTTTTAGAGCAGGGGGCACCACATTGCAAAACACTGAAAGTAGAGGGGTTCAAAAAGCATTTACCCTTAGGGAAACCCAATCTAATTATACATAAATAAAAGCCAAAACTGAGAGAATATTATCCATTCATCGTTTACTTGGACACTCTCTTAGTTCGCTATATGACTTTCCTATTTTGAATTTTTAATTAACCCGTACGCTTACCATATTTTTTTTCAATGATGATAAAAAAAGTTTTTTCTTGTGTACTTTTACCGTTTTATGTTTTCATTTTGGATAAAATAACTCAAACAGTGGCAAAAAACTGAATACATTTTCAGCTTTTTTCATCCAAACTTAACCTAATGTAAGAAAAAGTAGCTAAATTTCATCCAAACTTAACCTAATGCCGGTCCACCCGTAGCTACCACGATTGCTACTCCTCTCTACCTTACTGCTTGGCCGCATTCCAGTGCTCTACCCTGTTGATTTCTCTCTCTCTCCCCCCTTCCCTCCCTCACAACATACGTGACTCTCTCAGTCTCTCCCTCTTCTACTTTACAGGAGCTGTGGAGGGGCAAGACGTCGCGGGGGGCTGTCGGGGGGGGGGGGGGGGGCACCGGGGGAAGAAATTGAGAGAGAGAACAAATGGAAAGAAAGAAAAGAAGGGAAAGTGAGTTTTTATAACAGGGCTCTTAGCGACGGATATATCTCGTCGCTAAAGGCTAGTTTTAGCGACGGACACTTTCAGTTGCTAAAAAGTTTTTACAAAATTTTAAAAAAGTGACCGTAAATAAGAAATATTTTAAAAAAATTTAGCGACGGAATATTCATTGGTAAAGGTTTTTACCGATGGTACAGGCCATCGATAAAAGTTTTTAGCGACGGACCTCTATCGACGATTTTTCAGTCGCCGAAACTGCTTTTCAGCGATGGATTTGTGTCCGTTACTAAATACCCTTTTTCTTATAGTGACGCCGTCGCCGCACCACTACCGTCACCGGTGTGCTCATCTTACCCTAATTGTGGTTTAATGCATGTGAGTTTGAATTTAATATAATGTGATTATTGAGTTTGAGTTTGAAGCTATGCATGTGAGTTTGGGTTTGGATTTAATTTTACCCTAATTGTGGTGAATTGAAGTTAGTTTGTTATAATGTATAGTGTAATTTTACTCTAATTGTACATTGTTACATGTTGTAACTTTAATTAGCACTAATTAAACTCAAATTAACCCTAATTAACTCTTAATTAAATCCTAATTAACACTAAATAACTCAATTAACCCTAAAGAACTCAATTAGACCTAACTGTCCCTAGTTAACCCTAATTGACACATTAACCTTAATTAGCTCTTAATTAATAATAATTAAGTCTAATCAAACCCAATTAACTCTAATTAATCCTATTTAGCTCAAATTAGCCCTCAATAGCATTAACCCTATTTAGCTCGAATTAGCCTTAATCGGCCCTAATTAAAACTAATTAACCCTAATTAATTCTTAATTAAACTCTCGTTTATACTAATTAATCTAATTAAACCCTAATTAACCTAATTAGGGCTAATTGGGATTAACCCTGAGAAACCATAATTAAACCCCAATGTTAACCTAATTTACCTTAATTAACACTAATTAGTCCTAATTAACCCTAATTGAACCCGATAAACCTTAAGTAAACCTTATTAACTTCTAATTAAATCCTAATTAATACTAATTAACCTTACTTAAACCCAATTTATCCTAATTAGCCCTAAGTAACCCTTTAAGGAACTCGTAGTTGACCTTAGTTAACCCTAATTAACCTTAAGGAACTCCTAATTAACCCTAATCAACCCCTAACACATCTTGAAGTAACCCTAATCAACCCTAGCCAAACCTAATTAATCTAATTAAACCCTAATTACAGGGGACACCATAGTTATTAAAGGCACAGGCGCACCTAAAGCGCAAAAAGTCCCTGGAACCTAAGTGCAAGGCACATGCCTGTGTCTTTTCGAACTGAGGCACAAAATAAAAATAAATAGTTATTAGTACATTAAACCTATAAAATCACATAAAAAATTTCAGAACATGGTAATTTAACAAACTTTGAACACTAGAAAAAGATTTAGATGTAATGAGAAGTAGTTGATGCTAACTAAATATGACAAAATCATCTTTATCATTAGTGAAGGCTAAAGTAAGAATGTTTTTCCTCAAAGGGAAATCATAGGCTCCCAGTGTGGTAAAGATTCCTCCTCAATTTCATCTTCTTTGTCTACAAGGTAAAGTAAAGGAGTATATTTACTTAAAAAAAGTAACAATTGGAAATGGGACGCTAGCACAATGAACAACAATACGACAATCATCGGTTGATTAGGGATTTGGGGTTTTTAATTTTTTTTTTGTCATTTAGATATTGATTTATTATGTTATGGAATAAAGAAAGAAAAATAATGAACGGTTGAGATGATGTATGATGAAAAAATCAAAAATTAGAATTTTTGGGCTTTTCTTTGCGCCTTCACCTCCGCCTTGCGCCTTGCGCCTGGGTGCCTTGCGCATAACGCGTGCGCCTTTTCGAAGGGGCTGCGCCTAGCCCTAGGCAAGGTGCATGGAGTGCACCTTGTGCCTAGGCGCGCCTTTGATAAACATAATATCACAATTATAGGCCTCAATTAAACCCTAGTTAACCCTGATTATCCTAAATACAACTTTAGCCCTAATTAAACCGTAAACCCCATTACAATCACAGGTGACACAATATCAACTCCGTGAATAAACTCCAAATTCCACCCAGAAACGTTAGTAGGTTGCCCACATTAGGAATATTCGTTGTTATTTTGTGAAGTCCATTAGCAACGACTTAGTTATAACTCGTTGTCAATGAATTTGAAAGTGAATCATTTTAGTTATGGCATGTTCTTGCAAATTAACCTAATGATTTAGTCTTTCCGAAGTTTTGACGTTTCAGAAAGATTGTTGCATATAGTAAAATTTTAAACATGTGCATGCATAAAAACCATTAGTTCCTGTTCAAATGTAATCATTACAAAGTAATGCTTTGTAATAAGCCTTTAGATATCTAGTTTGGACAATTTGAAAAAGTTAAGTATTTATAAAATATTTTATCGACTCATGCTCTATGTTCTATGTCGTGGATTATTTGGTACACGTTCTTCAGTGTTTCTCTGGGCGCTTACAGATCTGGTGTTCTAACATTTGTTAAATCTTGCAAGAGCAATATTAGACATATATTAGAACATATAATCGATGTCTTGTACTTGGGGAGAAATACGGGGAGGTACTGCCGAATTTTTCGCAAACATAAGACTAAGCATAAGTTGATAACTGTTTTATAAATATGTGCTTTTTTAAATGGGATAAGACAATTCTTATTAGAGAACAGAGGGGGTATAGACATGTTGTCACATGCATACATTCATTTTCACATTGACCTTGCCTAATTATCAATTTTAATTTAAGGTAGTATATAGTAATCTCAGTCGTCATGTTGGTCGATTGAAGTTGGATGAAAAGGAAGAATGATGATATTTCGAGGATCGCATCGACTAATTTCTCGAGTTCACTTATATGCATCCTGCATATGATGACTTTGAGACAATAAGGTGTCCGTGTAGTAAATGTGAATTGTTGCATTGGAGAAGGAGAATGGTGGTAAAATGACATCTTTTTCGGTACGGTTTTATGGGTGGATACACAAGGTGGACGCAGTACGGAAAAATGATAGTATTGTCATCCAACCTCGCTAGTCAAGCTGAAGTTAGGAAGGACGCACAATATAATTACCGAGGCATGATTATGGATGCTGAGCATACTAATGTTGAATGGGGTGACTACCACGGCGATGATAGTCCCCAGTAGCCGAACGAGGGGGCTAATTAGTTTTATAATTTGTTGAGAGATGCGAAGAAGCCATTGTGGGATAGAATCCGAAAACACACACGGCTCTGCGATTACTAAGTTATTACAGTTAAAATTGGATCATGGCTAAGTGAGAAAGGATTTAACGAGTTTGTTACTTTTATCAAAGAAATTTTGCCAGAGAGTGAAAAGCTGCCCTCGTCGTACTATGATGCGAAAAAGATGATGAGAAAACTTGGATTTAGCTATGAGTAGATAGATGCGTGCAATAACAACTGGGGTATTGTTCTGGAAAGAGAATAAGGACTTGACACTATGTCCAGTATGTGATCATTTGAGGTTTAAACAGGACAAAGGGAAGAAGAAAGACATTACAAGAAAGGTATTGCGATATTTTCCCATTACCCCAAGGCTTTAAAGGATGTACTCCTCCTCCAATACAGCTGAACATATGAAGGCTCATTGTGAGACTCGTAACAGCGATGCTGCTGTGTTGACCCTCAATGGATATCTTCATCTGTATAGGGACAATGGTTGATCAGTGGAGGACTGATATATCCTGGGACACCAAGAGTAGGAGTGGGAGCAAGAACAGACACAAGAAAGATCCCACACATACCAAGGGGGTCGGTGGCTCACGTCCTCTGACACAATAATGCGGTTGAGCACCAGAACCTGGCGACAGATGAGTCAGTAGCTTGAGCGTACTATCAAACATATGTGAGGAAGAAGGATAAGGACGATGCACACCGGGCGGGGACTTTGTTCCAAATATTTCACGGCATATGGATGTAAGTTATGAATTAATTTGTTTAGTTTGTTAAAGTTTTGCCTTTGTATTTGATGTTTATCGCCTTAATATTTTGAATGTCAAATCATTATTTTGAAGGCTTCGTATGAACAGATCAGGGGGTCTTGGCAGCAGTCCGGACAGCCATCAGCATCCACAAGTACGGGCATTAGTACTGAGGGATTAAAACGATGGTTGGATACACCGGGGGCGTCGACATGTCGAAAGGCCGCGTACGCGGCCTGCCTGGTACGACTGCATGTGTTGTGATAGGAGGGTCCCCACCCCCCGTTGCCCCTTCACAGATGCAGACACCGACCTTGGAGTGGCCGTCATTACACGAGGGCGAGATCTGTCGCATTGCTTCGGAGGTGTATAGGATGATCAAGACGCATAATCAGGTACAACCATTATATACGTTTAGGAAACATTGTATACAATTGCTATCGAGATTAATGCTTCCTTGCCTTTACATGCAGGGCATCGCTATTGGACATGTAGAGCCGGATCCAGATCACAGTGCCCCGTGGATGAGGATGATCAGTAGGATCCAGATTTGAAACTTGCCGACATCTGATCAGCCCTCCCCCTCCTAGCTATTTGTATCCAGCTCCCATGTCCCCCCCCCCACCTTCGACTCGTACTCCCTTCCTTTACTCTATTGTACCCCGCTCCCGTGCCCTTTTGAACTTTGTATACATTTTATTTTTTGATTAGTATAGAATCCATTCTTTATAAATGTGTTTTGCCTGTTTTATGGTTAAAAAATTGCTAATGGATCAACAATTGTTTAACCCTAATGTGCATTGAGAAATGTTTACTGGATTAAGAATGATTGTTGAGAATTTGTAACTACAGGTTTGGGTATTAAAAAATATTTTAAAATTAGTTTGACTTTTAGCGACGAATTTTATTCCGTCGCTAAAAGTCTTACTTATGTCTATGAATAAATGAGTTTTAGCGATGAAAATTCCATCGCTAAAAGTCATAAATTTTTGAATAATTTTTAACAACGAAACATGTCTATAGTTAAAACTTTTGACGACGAATTGTTCCGTTGCTAAATATTTTATGTAATAAATTATTTATTTAAAAAATAAATTAAAATATGAAATAATATATTTAGCGACATATATTCCGTCGCTAATTGAATTAGTACGTCCATCGCTGAAAGTTGACTTTTAGGCAACGGATTTCAAAATTCCGTCGCAAAGCTTTTGACAACGAGGTTATAGACAGCTGACTTTTAGCTATGGGTGTCCATCGCTAAAGTCTTTGGCAACGGATATAGAGCTTTTTTTCGTCACTAAAAGTTCTTATTCTTGTAGTGAATGAGCGAGAATGATGATGTTATTCTTATAGCTAAAAATTAGTGCAATGAGCGAGAATGGTACCGTAATTACATACAACCTTAGTTTGTAATTTGCTATCAATAGAAAATGTGTTAAAAGCCTTTGACTCTGTATAGTATGTTTTTTTTACAAAAAAGGATTTTAAAACAAAAAATTATGGTCGTTAGCTACATTTGCCAAACTCATTTTTAGAAACATCTATGTTATGCAACATAATTTAGGAGGAGATTTATATAAATTGAAATTCATAAAAATTCAACAACATAGATGACAAAATATGCATTTTTCAATTGTATGCATTACTAGTTTTTCATCCATACTACCATTGCCACTTTTCCTGAGTTGACTCGTGAGTAATCTTCATGTATTATATATCGTCAAATTAATGAGCAAAATTTTGATAGGTCTGGGTAACGTCACCTTGTGTATTAGAATGTCCTCTTCTATTATTTTTGTTTTTTTTTTCTTAATTTCTACTAATTAAAGTGAATGGACATTAGCACAAGTATACGCTTTTACATGCATGGTTGTGCCTTTGTTAGTGGCCTGCAAGTACGACATAGAGTAACATTATTAACACCACAAGAAAAAGTCTATTTAGCGATAGTTTTTTAGCGATGGAGAAAAATCCGTCGCTAAAAGTCGTTTCAGCGACGGAAAATACAGTTGGTAAAAGTCTGTCGCTAAAAACATTTACCGACAGTACAAACCGTAGGTAAAAATCTTTACCGACGGATTTTTACCAACTGGATTTTAGAGACGGATTTTCCGTGGCTAAAATATTTTTAAAAATTTCCTATTTTCGGCCACCTTTTTAAAATTTAATAGAAAATTTTAGCGACGGATTGTTTCAGTCGGTAAAAATTCCGTCCCTAAAACTACACTTTTGAGACGAAATATACCGTTGCTAAAGTATCCGTCGATAAAAGTCTTAACTTTAAGCAACGGAATATTTTCTGTCACTAAAAGTCCTGATATAAATATCTACTTTCCTTTCTTTTCTCTCTCCCCGTTTTCTCTCTCTCTCTCTTACTCACCGGCCGTTTCTTCCCCCGGCGATCCCTCCTCTGGTGACACCCTCCCCCCACCCACCCCGTCCCGCAGGTGACAGCCCCCACGATGTCGTGCCCCTCCACAGCTCCAGTGGCCCTCCATTGCTGCAGCACCACCACCGCAACACCACCACTGCTGTCGATATGTCCATCTTATCCTAATTGTTTTTAATGTATGTGGTTTAATGTATATGAGTCTGAATTCAATATAATGTGATTAATTATTTTGAGTTTGAGTTTCAATTTATGCATGTAAGTTTGAGTTTGAGTTTGAATTTAATTTTACCCTAATTTTCGTTAATTGAAGTTAATTTGTTGTAATGTGTATTGTAATTTTACTCTAATTATACATTGTTGCATGTTGTAACTTTAATTAACATTAACTAAACTTGAACTAACCCTAATTGACCATAGATAACTCTTAATTCAACCCTAATTAAAGTTTAAAAACTCAATTAACCCTAATGAACTAAATTAGCCCTAACTGGCCTAACAACCCTAATTAAACCCTAACTAAACCCTAGTTAACCTAATTAGGGTTAATTGAGATTAATACCGATAAGCCTTAACTAAACCCTAATTAACACTAATAAGCCCTAATTAATATTAATTAGCCCTAATCCAATCGAACCCTAAATTGAACTAATTGAACCCTTTAATTGATCCATAAATTGAATGCCCCAATTCAACCGAACCCTAAATTGAACTAATAGAACCCCCTAATTAAACCCTAAATTGAAGTAATTGAACCCTAAATTGAATGACTTAATCGAATCAAACCCTAAATTAAACTAATTGAACCCCTAATTGAACCCTAAATTGAATGCCCAATTCAACCAAGCACTAAATTAAAGTAATTGAACCCTAAATTGATGTAATTGAACCTAATTAAACCCTAAATTGAATGGCCTAATCGAATCGAACTCTAAATTAAACTAATTGAACCCTAAATTGAATGCCCTAATCCAATCAAACCCTAAATTGAACTAATTAAACCCCCTAATTGAACCCTAAATTGAAGTAACTGAACCCCCTAATTGAACCCTAAATTAATTGCCTTAATCAAATCGAACACAAAATTGAAATAATTCAAGCGCATCGGATATGTGCATTTTGAACAATTTTTCCCATATGAACATTGATAATTTGTTTGATAATTTTAGGTTGTTAATTGTACATTTGGGAATTGTGATTATTAATCGATGATTTTAGGTTGTTAATTGATGATTTTAAGTTATTAGCTGTGCATTTAAAGTAATTGAGATTATTAATTGATGATTTTAGGTTGTTAATTGCTGATTTTAGATTGTTAATTGTGCATTGAGCATTTGAGATATTGAGATTGTTGATGGAGGATGAGACCCAATTGGATTGAATGTGTAATTTTTATTGCATTGAGCATTTGAGAATTGAGAATTGAGATTGTTGACGGAGGATGGGACCTAATTGGATTGAGATCCCCGTTAGGTAGCACAAACACGGACACCGTGTCCGATCGACACCGACACCAAAACAACATATTTTAGCTTTATACTTGTGGACACCGGCCTCTTCAATGGGTGTCCGGCACCTCTCAATGAGTGTCCGACACAGTGTCCGGCAATTAAAAAATAAATTAATGTCTTCGAACACCGCTGAGAGGTGTCGGTCACGTATCCAGATGTCTCGATGAGATGTCGAGGTGTCGGTAGGTTACGGACACCTCGTCCGATCGACACCGACACCGAAAAATATCACATTTTGGTTTGTACTTGTGGACACCTCTTCAAAGGGTGACAAACACCTCTTCAAGGGGTAACAAACACTGTGTTCGGCATTTAAAAATAAATCAATGACTTCGGACGTGTCCGGAGGTGTCGATAGGTGTCGGACACGTGTCCGAAGGTGTCAGACACATTTTCGGAGGTGCCCGACACATTTTTAGAGGTGTCCGACACGTTTTCGGATGTGTCGATCATGTGTCAAGGTGTCGGTAGGTCATGGACACCGCATCCGGTCGACACCGACACCGACACTGAAATGTCACATTTTGGCTTTATACTTGTGGTCACATCTTCAAGGGGTGATGGACACGGCGCCCGACATTTAAAAAATCAATCAATATCTTCGGACTTGTCCGGAGGTGTCGAACACCATACCGACACCCTATATGAGGTATTGTGAATTGAGATTGATGACTGTGCATTGAGAATTTGAGAATTAAGATTGTTGACGGAGGATGAGACCCAATTGGATTGACATATTTGTGAATTAGTTAAATAGTTGGTTGTTGAAATTAGGTTAACGCGACATTTTTAGCACCCCTAATGAACTCAATTAACCCTAATTAACTCTAACAAGCCTAATTAGTTTTAATTAACCCTAAGAACCCAATGAAAATTAAATTAGCTGTAATTACCCCAAATTGATCCTAATTAACACCACTCAGTCCAAATTAACCTTAATTAGCCCTAATATATTACTCATATCTTGTAGACCCGTGATTAGATTAATTAAACCCTAAAACCTAACTAAACTTTGATTACACACCTAAGTAGTCGTAATTAAGCCTAAGATCTTTGGCAGGATCCTGGAGAATCAGGCGAGGATGAAGATCGGGGTTCTTGTGAAGGGCCGATTCTTCGTGCCACGCCTGAACTGGAAGGACTGGGATGGCGCTGTGAAGGAGTCCCTATGGGAGGAGTGGCTGGTACGGTGAAGTATTTTTTTCTGCGATAATATTTGTTTAATTAGAGTTTATTTTCTGTAATTAATTTGTGTTATTGAATGCCTTACAAGAGGGGTTCACGTTTAACTTGCCTGATCAGCAGGCACTGGGGCGGCAGGCCTTATTTGCTTTCATCGGCAAGAATTACTGCCGATGGCTCCACGACGCATGGGACCGGGCGAAGAAGATGCTGCCCGTGGGTGCCCCGATGTCGGAGATGAAGACATATCCCCCACATTGGATATCTCCGTCTGTATGGGAGAGATGATAGATCCGTGGATTGCGGATCTAGGATGTGATGCCAAGAGTAAGAGCGGGGCCGTGAACAGACAGAACAAAGATCCGATGCACACGGGGGGGGGGGGTCGGTGCCACACGACATCATCCGCCACATGAATGCGGTCCAGAACCCGGATTTGGAAGAGGATGAGGTTGTAGCTCTGATGTATAATCAGACGCACGTGAGGAAAAAGGACAAGGACGAGGCGCACCGGGCCGGTGACTATGTTTCGGATATTGCCCGGCGGATAGATGTGAGTCAATTTGTTTAACTTGTTAATTTTTTGTCTTTTTATCCTCAATGTCTGTTGTGTTAATTAATGCCCTAACATATTCTTTAAATCATTATTTTTGCAGGCCTCGTATGAACAACTTAGGGGGTACGAGCAGTAGTCCGGACAACCATCAGCCTCCACTAGTACGGGTGCGAGTACTGGGGCGTTGAAGCGATGGCTGGATATGCCGGAGGTCGTCAATTGGCCAAAAGGCCGCATCCGTGACCTGCCTAGCACGACTGCTCGTACCGTGATGGAGCGTCCTCACCCCCCGCTGCCCTTCCACAGACACTGGCTTCTCGGTATCCGTTGGACGAGGAGGAGATCCAGCGCATTGCTACGATGGTGTTGAGGATAATCAGGGAGCATGATAAGCAGGGTACCCTGCTGGACATGCCGAGCTGGCCCCGGATCAACAGGATCCAGATCTGGGACTCGGCAACCCCTGATGTGCCCCTTCTCGTGTCCGACCCCAGCTTGTCCCCCCCGGCTTGTACTCTTCTCCCCTCCCCTAACCGGCTGTATCTGGTTCCCGACTTGTTCATCATGAGTTTTTTTATAATAAACATTTTTTATGATTGATTATATATATATTTCTTTGTGTATTGATTATTGTGCGTTGTTGTTGAGAATTGAAATATTTATTACAGGTTTGGGTAATAAAAAAAATTGACTTTTGGTAACGGATTAATTCCGTCGCTAAAAGTGTCCTACTATCAGCTTTTTAGCGACGGCATATTCCGTCGCTAAAAGGCTTATTTAGCGACGGAATGTTCCGTCTCTAAAAAAAAATTAGCGACGGATATTCCGTCGCTAATTTCACAAAACAAAAAATAAATTAAAATACAATAAAATATAATTAACGACGGATATTCCGTCTCTAATTAGTAAATAACTCTGTCGCTAAAAAAGCAATATTTCGCGACGGATTTGAAAATTTCGTCGCCAAACTTTTAGTTACCGGCTTTTACACGAGGGACTTTTAGCGACGGATTATCCTGTCGCTAAAAGCCTTTTTTCTTGTAGTGTAAAACATAGCGAAGTTTTAACTTATCAAGTTTCGTCCATACAATGATGCCACCTTTATTCCATTATGTCTTTTCGGTATTGTATATGCATACAGACATATGGTATACTTATAGGGACTGTAGACTTGGATCTCGATCTGCTCTAAAAGAAAATAAAGCTCGTACTGGGATCAGAAAAGGAACGATTAACTGAGGCAAAGAATTAGCGCAGAGAGAGAGAGAGACTTAAAAGATTTAGAAATGAACATTTGTCTTTTGAAAGTAAAATCAAAAGTATTAATGTTATTGTGATACCGGGGATATGTGAGTGATTACTTAAAGTAACCGTAAATTGTACAAAGAAATAAAACCACCTATTATCACTAAATGTATTCCAATAGTGCTATTGTTATGTTTCCATATAAAATCAAGAAAAAATGATCAGGCTGAGGGACAATTTGTATATATTTAGGAGTATTTAAGTTCGTTGAATGTTTTTGACCAACTTTCACTTTATAGATAGAATTGATCGATATAGGTACAAATATCAATAGATAGATTTATATATATATATATATATATATATATATATATATATATATATATAGAGAGAGAGAGAGAGAGAGAGAGAGAGTTAATACATTCATCTGTTATTTTGACACTAAACTTGAAGAGAGAAAACATTAATCTATTGTGAAGGCTCATATCTGAGTTGTAGGGATTTTCTTTCAACCCATGTATAGTATAGTGGCTTCTATTTAGCGTCACTAAATAGAAGCCACTAGAAACATTTAGAAATAATTGATTGTCGTTATATAAAGGGTAAGAGGAAGATTCCTCCAATCGGAGTAGCAGCCAAATTTTTTTCATCTAGCATTAATCAATTCATTAAAATCAACACCAAGGATAACGATGGTACTAAAAAAAAGTTTGAGAGATAATTTTATTCAAAAAATAATATACACTAATCTACACTTTTGTTAGCAGTATATATAATATAATTTATGTGTATCAGTTTTATCGTCTATCCCTCTCCTCTCTCGGAAGTCCAAACTTGCTAACAAGTAACAAGCTGCTTGAGTGGCATGGCAGCAACACGTGGTTGTGCCAATTGCTAAGCTACGCACATTTTCACATACAAGCTGACATTCCGAAATTCCCAAGGCGATCGAATCTCGAAGTCGCGCTCTCGCATGCAGGCTATATGCTGTACATGACATGAATAACTCTCTCTCGCTCTCTCACACACACACACAGATGGAGTGTGTGTGTGTGGGCGTGGCTTTCAATTCCGCCACGCCCGCATTTCCCATTACCCCATGGGTACGACTGTACCCCATTCCACAGACCAACCGTCGTCTCTCTTCCCTTCCTCCAAAGAACCAATTACCCCACCCTTCCTCCTAGTTACTACTTCCTTGCAATTCCACTTCCGCCCTCGTACAAGTCTAAACTTCAGGCCTCCCTCTATCAAAAACGTTAACTGTACGTCTACTTTGTTTGAAGAAAGAGGCCGAATTGCCATGGCCGTGTCTCCATGTAGTAGTTGTAATGATCTCTTCCTCGTCTCTTTCATTTTCTTTGCCCTATCCATCGTTAACCCATTATCCTTCTCGCAATCTCTACCACCGCCACACCCTTTGCAAAGGAATCAGTGTGCCAGTGGTGAGAAATGCGGGATGTTCGAACACTTACCATTCCCGTTCCACTTGAGCGCTTCCTGTGGGGATGGATCACTTTCGGACGCCTTTCGTCTCACTTGCTTGAATTCAACCTCCCTCTACCTCAACATCGGCATCCTGAGCTACCAGGTACTCCATTTCTTCACCGACGCCGTACTAGTAGATTTCCCAAACACCTCTTATCCGTGTCGTCAGTACAATGACTTGAACTCGTTCGGTTTCGAGGCAAACGACTACTTTGGCATCTCCACTGATAACGTCGTTGGTTTGTACGATTGCGACGACTCTTCCCTCTGCAAATCAGACTGTGTGACTGTCGTGTCATCTGGTGGTTCATGTGATCAAAATGGCAGTACTGCTGCTGGTACTAACTACCACCCTGCCTGCTGTTACCCGCTCTCGCATCGTAGCGCTTGGCGTGTTGGAGATGGCTTCTCTGTCTTTTCTCAGTTTGGATGTCGGGGATTCTCGTGTTGGGTTGTTTCTCCAGGCGGCAGTGGTTCCGGCAAGCGCGGGGTTAAGTTGGAATGGGCAATCCCCTGGAACTTAACCAAAGAAGCTTGTGCTGCAAACTCCCAAGTAGAAAACGCCACTGCAGTTACATCAGGGGTGAGGTGCCACTGTCAGGATGGATTTGCAGGGGATGGTTTTGCTCAGGGACTTGGTTGCTCGAAATGTAAGTTTCTTTTTTTGGCCTTTTACATAAACGTCCTGTTGGAAATTGAAAATAGTTTTGAGAAGTAGAGATTTATATTGATAGTGAAAATATGGTACTCTTGTCTCCGATGCTAGCTTCAAGATTTGCTAGTTTCTACCTTTTTCTACTCAACACAAAATGGAACATGTCTACCTATATATATAGAGGCATCAGAACGGATTCAAACAAAAGAGAAAACCAAGTTGGCTTCTTAAGTCATATTCTTCAAGATGAAGTAATATGCTAGCAACCATTCATTTCACTCTAGCTGAAAATTTTGACCAAGACTCTTTATCTTCAAGCTTACCAATTTAACTTCTCTTCCTCTATTTGCTGGAATTTGCTTCTCTTCATGTTGCCGGAATTTGCTTAGTTATGAAGAAAGTGCATTAATTTAACACTCCTCCTTAATGCACTTTTCGGAAACTCCAAGCATGCATCGTAGTAGCTCAAGCTTGAATCTCGGAAGTGCTTTGGTGAAGATGTCTACGACTTGTTCTTCTGTCTTACAATATTTGAATTCGATTTCTTTATTATTTGTAGCATCTCGCAGAAAATGATATTTGATTGCTATATACTTTGTCATGCTATGAAGTACATGATTCTTTGTCATAGCAATTGCTGAATTGTTGTCGCAGAAAATTTCTGTAGGCTCTTTTTGTATTTCGCCTATATCTTCAAAAATTCTTCTAAGCCATATTGCTTGACTTGCACATACTGCTCCTGTTACATATTCTGCTTCCGCCGATGATTGCGCCACCGTGTCTTGTTTTTTTGATGCCCAAGAGAAAATTCCTGAACCCAGTGTGAATGCGTAGCTGGATGTGCTTTTCATATCATCTACTGATCCAGCCCAATCACTATCTGTATATCCAAACAGTCTTGAGTCAGAAGTAGACCTGTACCAGATTCCATATTTCTTGGTACCTTTCAAGTATCTCAGTATTCTTTTTGCGGCTCTATAATGTATCTGACTTGGACTTTGCATAAACCTTGATAGTAAACTAGTTGCAAACATAATATCTGGTCTTGTCGCTATTAGATAGAGTAGACTGCTGATTAGACTTCTGTACACTGAAGCATCTACTTTTATGAATTCATCTTCTTTTCTTAGTTTCTCGTTTGCAACGAGTGGTGTGGGAACAAATTTTGCATTCATACATCTTGAATTTCTTCAGAATATTTTCAGTATACTTTCTTTGCAAGATAAATATACCTTCTTTTTCTTGACTTATCTCTATACCAAGAAAGTAGTGCATCAAGCCCAGGTCACTCATTTCGAATGTCTTCATCATATCTTCCTTGAATTCTTTAATCATTGTTTCACTATTTCCTGTGTAGATAAGATCATCCACATACAATGAAACAATAAGAGTTTTAGTATTACCTTGGGTCTTGATGTATAATGTATGCTCACTTTTGCTCCTCCTGAAACCTTGATTCGTGAAGTAGCCATCAATTCTGCTGTACCATGCTCGGGGTGCTTGCTTGAGCCCATACAGTGCCTTTTTTAGTTTTAGCACTTTGTCTTCGAAACCTTCCACAATGAATCCTGGTGGTTGCTTCACATATATTTCTTCTTCTAAATATCCATTCAAGAATGCTGACTTCACATCAAGTTGATGTACTTTCCATTGTTTCTGAGCTGCAAGTGCCACTATAGCTCGAATAGTGTTTAGACGAGCAACTGGAGCAAAAGTTTTGTTGTAGTCGATTTCGGGTAGTTGAGAGTACCCTTTTGCAACTAGTCTGTCTTTGTGTTTTTAAACTGTGCCATCAGGGTTAAGTTTGGTTTTATAGACCCACTTAACTCCAATGATTTCTTTTCCTTTTGGTTGTTCAATCAACTCCCAAGTCTCATTTTTCTCGATCATTTTTATCTCCTCCTCTATGGCTTTTATCCAAACATCTTGTTTCGCTGCAGCTTTAAAGCTTTCTGGTTCTAGAACATTGAAGTTACAGGTGTCGTATATATCTCGTAGAGATCTTACTCTTCTTGGAGTAGATTCTGGAGTAGATTCTAATTGCCTTGAAGATGGTGGTGAGGATGTACCTGGTGTTGTGAAATGAGCCGGTGACTCTCTGTTTTCACTTCCATCTCCCTGGTCTTCTACTAGCTCTTGAATTTGAGTAGTTTGCTGTTGTGCAGGTACAATGATGTTTCTTTCAATCTTTTCTTCTTCCCAGTTCCAAGCTGCATTTTCGTCGAACTCCACGTCTCGACTTATTATCAATTTATTTGTTTTTAGGCTATATATCCTGTAGCCTTTTGACTGATCATTGTATCCCAAAAATATTCCTCTTTCTGTCTTGTCATCTAGCTTTATTCTTTTCTCTTTAGGAATGTGTACAAAGCATAAGCAACCGAAAACTTTGAGGTGTTTTGCTGACAACTTCCTTCGACTCCAAGCTTCAACCGGTGTCATGTTTTGCAGTGCTTTAGTAGGACACCTATTTAGTAGATATACTGCAGTATAGACTGCTTCTGCCCAGAAAGTTCTTGGAAGTCCCTTTTCCTTCAACATAGATCTTGCCATTTCCATAACTGTTCTGTTCTTCCTTTTTGATACTCCATTTTGTTCCGGAGCGGTGCCAACTGTCAGTTGATGCTTGATGCCTTCTTCTTCACAAAATTGGTCAAACTGCTTTGAGTTGTACTCCTTGCCTCTATCAATTCTTAGCATTTTAATATGATGGCCACTTTATTTTTCAACAAAGTTTTTAAATTTCTTGAAAATTTTGAAAACTTCTAATCTTTCTTGCATGAAGTATACCCAGGTCATTCTAGTATAATCGTCAATGAATAAGATAAAATACCTATTTTCTTCATGTGAAAATGGAGTGATAGGGTCACAAACATCTGTGTGTACTAGCTCCAATATATTCTTGGCTCTCAATGCTTGTCCTGATGGAAACGAACGTCTTTGTTGTTTGCCCAGTAAACAGCCTTCACACACGTCATGAATCTCCTCTATACCTGGAAAGTCTCTCATCATATTTTTCTGATGAAGAATCTTTAAGCTGTTAAAGTTGAAGTGACCAAATCTTCTGTGCCATAGCCAAGAGTCATCAATAGCTGCTTTCATAGTTGTGTTCATAGCATACCGCCATTGAATTGGAAAATTTCTATTATTCTGCATCCTTACTTTGGTTATTACCAAAGTTTTATCAACTTTATCATAAATAGTGTAGAATTGTCCTTCAAAGTGAAGAACACCCTTTTCCATCATTTGACCAACGCTGAGTAGACTCTGACGTAAACTAGGAATAAACAGGACATCAGGAATTAATTTCATACCTTTGTTCATCTGGACTACAATTTTACCTTTGCCTGTGACATCAACGAGTGCGCCATTCTCTAGCTTTACTTTGGATCTGAAAGATGTATCCAATTCCTGAAAGATGCTTTCATCACCTGTCATGTGATTGCTACAGCCGCTGTCGAGAAGCCATATATCCATGTTTTTGTCAGACGCTGCTTGGCTGGCATAGAAAAGAACTCCTTGATCTTCATTTTCTTCAGTATAATTGGCCTAATAGTTTTGTTTGGACCGACAAAATTTTTCTTCATGTCCAAATCTCTTGCACTTTCGGCACTGGGTCTTGCCTTTATGCCAAAGTCTTTTTCCATGTGATTTGTCCTTTTGCATATACCACAAGGAGGATATTTTGAACTAGTATCTTGTTGATTATTCCTCATAATTTTGCCTTAATTTCATTTCACCATTGTTTTCGAATTTCTGAGACCTTAAATTGAGTTTAGACTGAAAGGCACTTTCTACTGAGTCTTTAGTTTGCCTACTCAATCTTTTCTCATGTGCTTCTTGAGAACCAATCAACTCAACTACTGATAGAGTTTCTAAATTCTTAGATTCTTCAATAGCAGCCACAATTGAGTCATACTTTTCCGTAAGACTTATCAATAGTTTTTCTACAACCTTTTTATCTGAAATATTTTCTCCGTAGGCTCTCATTTGATTCACTGTTTCTTTCAACTTATCATAGTAAACTTGTATAGTCTCAGAATCCTTCATCTTAATATTTTCTATATCTCTCCTTAAAGTTTGGAGACGAACAATGCATACCTTTATACTGCCTTGGAACTCCTCCTGCAAAGTATTCCATGCTACTTTCGCAGTATTTGCTCCGATGATTCTTGGAAATATTTGTTCAGTCAGGGCTTGCTGAATGATGAAGAGAGTTCTGGCATCTTTCTGCTTCAACTCTTTCAACGTCTTCTATTGAGCTGTCGTTAGAGTGGAGACATCTTCTGGAACATCAAATCTGTCTTGAACGATATCCCATAAATCTTTGAGATAGGAAGAATGTCTTCATTTTGATGCTCAAAAATCATACTTTTTGCCATGAAAAATAGGAACTGACATCGCTGCGGAATTTTGGTTGATGTGGGCCATTTGGAGATGGTATAGTTGCTAAAACGATTTGAAAAAAAGTGTGCAGAAACGCTACGCCGAACAAATCAAACGTAGCTCTAATACCAATTGTTGGAAATTGAAAATAGTTTTGAGAAGTAGAGATTTATATTGATAGTGAAAATATGGAGCTCTTGTCTCCGATACTAGCTTCAAGATTTGCTAGTTTCAACCTTTTTCTACTCAACACAAAATGGAACATGTCTACCTATATATATAGGCATTAGAACCGACTCAAACAAAAGAGAAAACCAAGTTGGCTTCTTATATCATATTCTTCAAGATGAAGTAATATGCTAGCAACCATTCATTTCACTCTAGCTGAAAATTTTGACCAAGACTCTTTATCTTCAAGCTTATCAATTTAACTTCTCTTCCTCTATTTGCTGGAATTTGCTGGAAACATGCTGGAATTTGCTTGTCTTCATGTTGCTGGAATTTGCTTAGTTATGAAGAAAGTGCATTAATTTAACACGTCACATTCTACTTTAGGCTAATTGGATTCCTCTGCCATCTGTCTTACAAGAGTTTATTTAACTCCATCTAATTGCAAGCTAGCTTTGTTTGACAATATTACAGAGTACTACGCTATATGAGTCTATATTTCGCCATTATCTACTAACAAAGTTAGAGATCACCGAGCATGGCAAGCCCGTTTCTGAAGCTTTTTATATTCAATATTTTTTCTCAACATCCTTGCTATAGCTGAACAATTCAACGAGCTTACTATTTCTAGATTGCCCGATGTTTGCTACCTGGTTAATTGCTCCTTTGAAAGTACCTGAATGATGTTGCCATTCTCGCAGTCATTTCACTTTCTCTACAACTATCAGGATTTCAATTTGCCTCTTTATTTTTTCTCAAGGCTAGAGAGTAGGAAAGGAAATGAAAAGATGTATTGCATAAATCTGTAATCTACTGATACTCTATACGGGATGTGTTGCATGCTAACACGTACTGATATGGTCAAGTGTACGAATGTATATTTTATCATGTATAAAGATTAGTCCAGAGTACTCTAATTAAGCCAAGGGAAAGTTGACTAGGGTGGAATATATATAAAACGCATTTACTACCACATTTTGCTGCATTTCTCATGGTGTCTTACAAACATATAATGCACCGTGAATGGAGACATGGGTCGCTTGAATGGGAAGTTTATGCACATATAACAAGACATCTTACTCCTTGTTTGCAAATGGGGGTAGAGATTATGACCTAACTTCCTAAGAGTTTGGTTATGTTCTAAAATTGCTGAGGTACCACTGTATCTTGCAGGGTGCACTGATTTGCCATTTCATGTTTTGTCCAAGAGATGCCACATTGTTGATTATGAGTAGGATATATCTTTTGTCAAGAGTTATATATATATATATATATATATATATATATATATATATATATATATATATATATATATATATATATATATGCGCGCGCGTGTGTTGTGATCTTGCTTCTCAGTCGAGTGGTGTTTAGAATCCATTAACATGTCAATAGTAAACATAGCATATTCAGCTGGATAGTAGCTTTTTTAAAATTTTCCAATTTCATTAACAAACACAGACGGATTCTCTCCCTTTACTTCTATCAGCTAATTATGAAGTGAAAAGGGTTCAATCCCATAGCGATTTTGTACAATTCTTGTAACATAGATTGGATTATCAAAACAATGGGTATACTGAAGCAATGTCAACTTGCTGCTGCAATGAGTGATGATAACATAGCAGTATGCATCGACATAAATCACGAGGACATGGTAAAGAAGATCCATCACTAACTTATCTGAACTTTCACAGCCTGTCTCAAGGATGGAAAGGAAGCATACGGAAGTGATTGTAATGCAAAGACACATGGTAGAAGAAAAATGGAACTTCTAGCTGGTACGCCATCAAGATATTTAAATGTCTCTTTATCAGAACTTGTTGTGTGCTTGAATTTAGTTTACATGGATGAATGGGTCAACCTCCTATCACAACACACTGGATACTGCAATGTTAAATGAACTTCGCGAGGTTTTGATGATGCTCGTAGAGTCATTCTTTCTCTTGTTGGAAGACCTCCTTGCCTTTGCAACAATTTTATATCATATACTTGACACAATTAACCACAACTTGACACATTATCTTTTAATCTTTTTTTTTTTCGAATTGATTTAAGAATCACCTCGTGGCAATCCTTCTACATGCAGGAGTTCTCACTTCAGCCTTTCTAATTGCCTCATTGAGTGCACTTTTTTGTATGTTAAAGCGACATACTAAGTCAGGGAACAGCAATCAAAGCACCACATTATTCCAGAAAGCTTGTAGGACTCGGTTGTTTACCTACCATGAGTTAGAGGAAGCCACTAATGGCTTCGGAAATGATCAAAAACTTGTAGATGGTACTAAGGACACTCTTTATGCTGGAGTTCTAGGGGATGGATCACATGTAGCTGTGCACAAGGTACAATGTGAGAGTGAAAGAGACCTCATTCAAGTTCTATCCCAAGTTGAGGTTCTATCAGCAGTTTCACACAAGTGTATGGCCCGCCTACTTGGATGCTCCATCGAATCTGGATACACCCCGCTGGTGGTTTACGAGTACCCTGCAAATGGTACGCTTGAGGAAAACTTGCGCCAAAGCAGAGAAAAAAAAATAGGACTCGACTGGTATAAGAGATTGAACATTGTTGCGGAAACAACGAGCCTTCTTGCATTTCTGCAGCGTGAGATATCTCCTCCAATCGTACATAATGATCTCCAATCTGGTTGTGTTCTCTTAGATGAAGACTTCTCTGTTAAAATTTCAGGGTTTGGTCTACTATGTGCCAGCCATAGTGCTAGAACTAGTATGTATAACACATCCGAAGGTTTGAACTTTCACAGAACCGACATTTACAACTTGGGTGTGATGCTTCTGGAGATCATTGCAGGTACCAGACCTGTGGACCTTCCAACAATAGCTTTGAAAATTAGGAGTGGGAAGGTAGAAGAAATTGTAGACCCGCTTATGTATTATCACGAACAGTCAGCCTTTTTCAGAGAGCAGATAGAGAAGGTTGCAGATCTTGCTACTAGGTGCTTGTTGTTCGGTGGAGATGGAAATCTTGGCATGATAGATGTTGCTAGGGAGCTGGTGCACATCACAGAAGAAAGTGCTCACGGTGGTAGCAGGAGGGGGCCTGCACTGGAGGAAACCTTCTCCAATTCTAGCCTCCTCCAGATGATATCAATGTCACCAGACTCCACTTATGTGCCTTAGAATATTCTTGTTTAGCCAAATTTTGTGAGCCCTCTTCTGCAAAAGCTAGGATCCTCGGTGTGTATTCGCTGCTAAATTGCTGTTTGGGGATCCACTTCTGTTTATTCACATGATACTGCTTCTAAATTCGAAATGTACATCTCTTTCGCACGTACCCATGCAACTGTTTCTTCTTTTCTTCAGATTCCAGTTGTTGCAAAGTATGTTTCTCCAACTTTTACCTTGAGCTATTCTTTTTATTAGCTAAAATATCAATTTTTTGTCGTTAATGCACTTCTCACTAATGAATGAGCTACCACAAACATATATATTAGAACATGAAATCCTTAACCATTAAATGGAGGAGCTATGGTTGTGATAGTGTTTTTATTACAGATTAAATATTCTCCATCATGATAAACCAGAACATTACATGCTGTTTTTACAAGATTCAGTAGTTTGTTCTTTTTTCCTTTAAAAGATTGTATTTGGAAATGCCTCATCGGGAAGCTATCGAAAAGCTAGACATGGCCTCCTCCTGTGTTGTATGCCTTTGTGGGAAAACCTTATTAGTTCTTTGTCGTTTCACAATTTCATATTGAAAGCAGACCAATGGAGGTTTAGAGCAAGTCATTTACATGAGAATGGATAGGACAAGCTCGATTAGACCATATATGCTCCTAATAAAATCATCATTCTCATCTTTCGTTGTTGGCAATCCATATCCTAGTTATCTGCTTTTTGGCCTCCATTAACTCCGATCTCTTTCTTAATGCTCTAATCCGGTTTTTTTTTTTTTGGCCTGTTTGGTTTAAAAGCACATGAATTTTCTTGGTTGGGTATAAACTCAACCCAAGAAATCCGGGTTTCAATGGGTAGACCGAAACAAAGTAAGCTTTTTTTAAAAAAAAAATTCATTTAAGCAAAAGATACGGTGGAGGTGGCTGCCAGCGACATCGGTGGTGGAGGTTGCAGGCATTGTCAAATGGCAGCATACAGTGATGTGACGGCAAGTCATGGTAGCTGGTGATAGTTCTTATTCATGAAAGTTACAACAAAATATGAGTGTTTATTGAAATAGATTATAAGGGCCCAATTCAAGATAAATCACTATAATACATCTTAACCCTTTTTATAATGGAGTGAGTTGGGTTGAACAAAAGCTCACTCTTTTTTTAAGTTGAATTGGTTAAATCCATAAAAAGGCAAGCGAAGTTTAACCGTAGTTGGGGATTGAGGAATGAAATACATTGGCAATGAGCCAGCGAGAAATGTATATACGTGTATAGATCTTGTCCATATCACTCTCACTCATTTCATATGTTCCACTCCTCGGAAGTACCATATATCTATTCAATAAAGTCTTGTTTGGATCTTCTTCTTCTTCTTTTTGAGTTTCAGGTATTTCTTTTCTTCGGTGGACGTTACTTTTATCTCTTAGCAACAAAAATAATGTATAGAAGTAAACTTTTCTTAGCTTTCCTTTTGTTTTCACCCCTTTTACTTACGCAAAACATCATCATATTTGTTTCGGTGTTCTTTTCTTTTTCACCCTTACTTAATAACTTTTACTATGATTATTATTGAAAATTCATAGGTATAATTTGTCCAATTTTTCTGAACCTTATAAACCTAGAAAATCAATTCTACATCTTCTAAAATTTTATGTAATCTATATATGCACATATTAGGCCTCAACTTTGACTACTAACACCTCAAAATCACTTTCGAATAGCAAAATAAAGTCTCACAAATGTAAAATACAAAAATCATTTATAAAAATTAAAGACCAGTATTGCACATACTAAAATATTTCTTTTCTTTTTACATAAGCAATAACAAACCAAATACTACTTAATTCCTAAAAATACTTATGTGGTTGAAGTCGTCGATTCTATAGTCGAATTTTGGCCATTTTATTGTCGATGGCCTTTTCATTTGAATTTTTACAATCATCGTTGTATTTGTGGATCTAACGTCTAGTGTTCACAATGAGGCGTACGTTCAATTGTCGGATTTCCAATATTTTGGAAATTACCTTCCCTTTCGAAATTTCACCATCATTTTGTTTTAATAGATCTAGCATCCAGTGTTCACTATGTATCATCAGTTTCATCATCATATTCCTGACCTTTTCTCAATAACTGTCTTTCCACTCAAAGTTGCACAATCATCGTTCCATTTTGATTGATCTAGCGTCTAACGTTCACGACAAGGTGTTTTCTCTGATTTTGTTTTTGCCGAGTGAGGCCATCTTGCAATTACTTGTGACGGGTTTTTCCCTCTTGCTCTTCGATAGAGGTACCTCAATTTGGGTGATACGGAGTTGTACGATTGTTGGTAAGCGTCATGGTTTGGTGTTGGTTGAGATTTTGCTTGAGGTCTCGAATTTGATAGATGAGATATGTCTGGTGGTGCTCCCCTCCCCCTCCCCTCCAAAAGCCCCCAACCCTCTTTACCTCTGTCCTTTGGCTCGTTAGATTGTTAAAGTTATGGTGTGTTTGAGCTTTGTCCACAATGCTTTATTTTGGTCCTAGTTGATCCTAATTTGACATTAGAAGTATATTGATTTTCCCCAATAACTAAATACTTTTTTGTCTATAAATACTGCATATTTGATTCCATTCACAAATCTATTTTCTTCCTTGTGAGTTCTAGTCTCAATAAGAATGCTAGTTCTTACCGCACTAAAAAAAATTCCATACTTCAATGCTTATCCGTAGAAATTGGAATCGCATTTCTGCCATTACGGACGGGCAATGTTACCCATATTTCACAGCCTGCCATTATCCAATGCCTTCTTACCCATTTCAAAAGAGTTTTTGAACCTCCAACAGAGACATGGGAATTAAACCCACAGGGTCCCTCATTGAGGACATTACGCGACATTCGTCTAACACTGAGGAATTTTCTTAGTAGGCCCTTTTTTTTAGAGCCAAGGAAATCTTCTTAGCACTTTTCCTAATCAAACCTATCAAAGCCCTGGGACCGAATGGCATTCCCTCAATAGTCTATCAGCAATGTTGAGAATTTACGAAAAGACCTGTCACTGCGGCCGTTCTATCCTTCTAACAGTTGGGTCACTTGCTCAACATGACTGATAAAGCCTTTATTGTGTTTATCACTAAATGCAAAGACCCTAGAACCCCTAGTGATTTCCTGCCCATAAGCCTTTGCAACACCATTTATAAGATTATATCCAAGACCTTGCCCAATCGTTTAAAGGGTGCTCTAAATGACCTCATATCCCCTTACCAGAATGCTTTTGTTGCTAATCGTCATATCATGGACAACATCCTCACTGCCCAAGAGTTAACGAACAAAATCCAGATGACAAAAAAGGATATGAGTAAGGCTTATGACAGAGTATGCGGGAGCTCTCTGGAGGCAGTCCTTAGAAAATAAAGTTTCCCCAACACCTCACCAAACTCGTCATGTGTTGTGTTTCTACAGTCTCGTATGAAATCCTTGTTAATGGTACACTTACAACGTTTTCAACCCATGTGTGGTCTTAGACAGAAGGACCCAATTTTCCCCATATCCTTTTACTCTTTGTGCAGAAGCACTATCTGCCACTATGATCCATGCTTAAGCTCTGAAACTGGTACCATGTATCAAGGTTGGGATTCGAAGGCCGTTGATCAATCACCTCTATTTTACAGATGATGCTATGATATCTACAAAGACCAACACTTAAGCCATCTCCTCTATAAAGAAGAATTTTAAACTGTTACTGTGAAGAATCGAGACAGCACGTCAATTTGAAAAAATCCTCTATCATTCTGAGCCTCAATGTCAGTCAGCTTAGCCACTCATTTATATATCCACTGGCATATAGGCTTCACCCTGACTAGTGATTTTGGCAAGTATATGGGAGGAACCTGGATATCCTTACTAACAAGAAAGTAATTTTACGGGAACTCGTTGACCGAATTAAGGACCGTCGTGCTACATGAAAAGGCATGCTCTTAAATAAAAAAGGACGGACCACCCTTATCAAGTCTGTTTTGAAATTCTCTCCTCATTTACCATATGCAGGTATGTTTTTCCCAATACAGGTTTTTCGTCAAATTGATACTTTGTTAGGAAACTTCTGGTGGTCAGGCAAAGAAAACTATTGTGGTGTACACCGGGTAAATAGGCACCCCTTGTGTACGTGGGCCCCTCAAGATTAGGGGACTGGCATTAAATCTATGCAACTTATGAATAATGAGTTGCTTACCAAAGTATTATGTCCCCGAGTACCTTCCTCGCTCAAGTTTTTCGTGGTAAGTATTGTGTAAGGCACGATTTTCTCACCTCCCCTGGTACTGGCAACTTCTGGAGAGGCATTCTGCTTGGCTGACAAACTCTAACTGAGGGGTTTCTCTGGCAAGTGGGGAATGGCAAGACGATCAATATATGGACTAATTGTTAGGTGCCTTTTGGGCCCAGGGTAACCTACCTCCATCCAACATCAACACCAGCAGTGTTAACTTGTTAGTGACCTTATTCAAGATAGCGCTTGGGATCATCGAAAGATTGAAAAAATATTTTCACTTGAGGTCGGCCACAGAATTAAGGCCATTTATGTTTCAAAGCATGATTTTGAGGATGAACAAGTTTGGGGACTTATTGGGGAGCAATTTTACTGCTGCGTTTGCTTAGAACATGTTATATAACCCACATGACTACAATTTGACTCTACTCATAAAACCTCTTTTACGACCGTCTATATACCCAAATGAAATTTGAAAGAAACTTTGGAAGCCAACATGCCGCTAAAATAAATTTCCTGATCTGGAAAATCATATAAGACCGGTTACCTCTCTATACAAACCTCTATAAGCGCGACATCATTCTTTCTAACCTTTGTCCTCTTTGTACCTTCACCCAAGGACACGCACCATGCTTTGCAAGCATGCCCCATGGTCACACCACTTTGGTTTGGAATACCAATTGGTATTCTGATAGAAGATGTTTGTAGCACCTTCAAAGGATGGCTCATTGCTTGGATCACCCTGATGTATAGTTCCCATGAAGAATATTTAAAAACAAGTTCTATAATAACAGAAACGGAATCAACTAATACACAAATTACTACAAACAATATAAAATTTAATTTAATGAATAAAACACCATACATACTTATGGATGAAAGTAGCGGTTCAGGAACTACTAATAATAGAAACAATGATGGAAGTAGATTTTATACTACTCAACCAACTGCAAGACCTCAATATGCATATGGCAATTTACTTAGGCAAAGTGCAACTATAAAAAATACAAAGTATGAGAAACCTAATTACAGACCCAAAGGTAAAAAAACACCCTTTAGAACAAAATTTTAAAATACAAAAGACAGCAGAACCTTTCATTTTAAATATAACTGATGTTGACCCTCAACAAAGAACAAATTATATACAAGTATGGAAAGATGCAGTCGTAGCTAATTTTATAACCAAACAATCAGACGATTTAGAAACAACTTTAGCTCCTGTGTCTCTTCTAGTTAATCCTTTAATTCCTATTACAATTAATCCTATATGTGTTAAATTAAAATTTCCTCGAACTAATTCTTGTTCGGAATCTGGGTGTATTAAATTTATACTTATTGTGTCTTCACCTATACATCTATTTTGTGTTTCTCTATAATGCATAAATAATCTTGTTTAACTAACTGTGGCATTATTTTGGTATAAAATTTTTGGATAAATTAAATCTAATTTGTTTTGTCTAAATTGTTCAATTTGTCTATCTATGTCTATAATTTGTTCTAAAGAGGCTATAGGTGCGGGTGGATTTCTAAATAGTCTTAGAACTCTATTTTCAACTGTATTTTCATTGCGTCTTCTTGTTTCAGTTGCTAATACTTCTGTTCTATTTCTGTCTTCTGCATTACCTCTTCCTAAAATATTACTACTGCTTCTTATCATAGACTAAAAATTTTAATTTGTCTTGAGCTTTTGGCGTTCTTCGTTTATCTATTCTAAAATTGTTTAATTTAGAACATAATACATTGATGTCTGTTTTAGTTTCTTTTTGTTTTATGACTTGTTCTAATTTGTCTAATCTTTCTAAACAGTTTATTAATAAGAGTATTATAACATTATTTTGTTTTTTAATAGTTATTTCATTTGGAGTGCCTGAAGTACTTCTTGATATTCCTTCTGCAGGCGTTATATATCTGTTACTGTCTTTTAAGATTTGTGTGTAATCTATGTTTGTTTCATATTCTTTGAATATACTCATATATATTCTATTCCTTGTATTTTAAAGTATTGTCTTAAGTTATTTTCTATCTTGACATTTTGTTTTTCTATGTTTTCTAATTTTTGTTTACATTCTTTTAATTCTTGTTTTTTATTTTGAAGACATGATTGATAATTTTAATCTAGATCAACTGAAAACTTCAGATATTTTAGACACTTTTAATAAAAATTTTACGGCATTAGAAACAATAGTCTTTACAAATGATAGAATAAAGCATTATATGGATACAAATTGTATTACTCTTTTATACAATCCACTATCCTTTTATATTAGATATTTTTTAAATTTAGATTCTCTATTAGAAGACTTTGATATATTTTTTCAACATCTTATTGGCTTTTGTATACATTTAAAATACCAACAAAACAATACACTCTATTATAGCGAGCTTTATCATAGAAACAGACAAACTGAAGAAGAAACAGCTCTAGAAAATTTAGGTGTACCTACAGACATAATTAATAGTATGAACACTCTACAGGTTGAAGACACATATGAAAATGAAGGGGGGGGGGGGTTTGGCCGGAAAAACACTAAAGTCTCCTAGTAAGGTAAAAGGCGTTGTTCTACCAATCGTCAACACCAAACTGGGGGGTGCCAGGCTAGGCCTTATTGACGTCTGGTTTCCAGCAGATGTACCTTTTTTAGAAACAAAAGGTCTCCGGTTAGACCACAAACTCCAGTTTTGGGAAAAAAACTGAACATAGCAGAGATGAAAACAGCAGAATAAAGAGCAGATTTAGAGAAAAGATGGCAGAAACTGGAACAAAAAGAGAGTCTGATTTCATATTTGAAATTTCAAAATTTCAGAATGCTGGGTAGACATTTACCTAGCTCTAAACCTCAGGAGGCCGGGTTGAACAGACAAAGTTTTCCTTTCGGGAAAAACTCAGGGCATGCGTTAGTCTTGCGGGTTTTCAACGCCATCACTCAGCAACTAACCATAAGCGACTCGCTCCCACTTTTGTTTAAAACCATTGGAAAAACCATGAGGGTTCTTTGAAAGCGTAAGTGATTTAAAACTAGCTATCCTTCTGTGGTAAGCATAATAGTTTTGAAAAAACAAAATGGAAAGAGTCTCTTGCTTTGTCAAGTAAATGTCATATGATCTCTAAGTCCATCCTATATTATCTGCTCTTTGACATGTTAAGTTTTTGAGATATTTTATTTTCAATTCATGGAGACCTTTTACCATTAAGCGTGTTCACCCCAGAATAACTAAACTACGAGTAAAAACACTAAGAAAGCTTACTTGTATGCGAGTTGAAATTTGAAAGTTTCTTCTTATAACTTCAGGTTATGAGCATGAGAATAGAAAGAATTGAGAGCAATGGAAGATTTTCTATTGATCTCGGAGTGAGCAAATGCATAAGCATATTTACAATTGAAGTGTCTAATGCCTTATATAGGGAGAACTACTAACTATCTGACAAATTTACATAATCTTTACAGCTGTCTAAGACGTGTAAGAAAGAAAACTAATAATTACATAGGACAAACAACTTTTAAAAAAGTTGTGTCAGTAGTCAAAAGTAAAAATATGTTGTCGGCCAGTCTGTTCTTCTTTACATCAGTCTTCTTTTGCCGAAAGGTTGTTTGTCTTCTTTTTCTTCTTTTCTTCCAGATGTCTCAGCTGTCGATGTAGTTTGTCAAAAGTTGCATCTGTCAGCTATTGTATCTGTCAGCCTTTTCTTCATTTGTCTTGTTCTGGTTTTGTCAGCAGAAGAGGTCTTTTCTTCTGTCAGGTCTGCTGTCTTTTTGTCGTCGTATTTTGATTTTTTATTGTTTGTCATTGTCCTTGTCATTTTTTGCAGAGGAGCTTGTAGATGCAGTGTCATCTAATGTCTTTAAAAATTCCTTATGGAATTCTCTGTCTTCTCCACTCGTATTAGGTCTTTGAGCGAAGTCTTCTTCATTTGTCCTTAGGTTCTGTGTAAAGTCCATGTCTTGAAGAATGTCCAAAAGTACTTTTGTAGCTTGGGTCTTTATTGTATTAGTCATTTGCTGTCTCTTTACTTCTTTGTGAGAAGTTCTTCTCTTTTCTATTTTTCCCAAACGGACAGGGGTCTCAGGAATGTCCTTATCAGCTATGTGTGGGGTTGGACTAGCAGTTCTTTCTCCTGAACTAGAGGGATTTTCAGTATTTTTGAGCAAAATACCAGCTGTCACAGGACTTGATTTGTCTTTACCTGTAGCCTATAGTACAGGACTAGCTACGCCTTTGACTCCGGACGTAGAGGATTGTGTGGACTTGGATTTTAACAGAGTATTGTATTTAGATTTCCAGTCCATAGCTTCTAACTCATAAACTTGTAATTGTGTCTTAAAAGGGAAAGTTGCTGTTCTAAATTTTGTTTGTCTACAACCAACTGGTCCGTAGTTGTTTTTTAACAAATTATAGTGCTTAATTAAACTATCATAATTCTTGCAAAATTGTGATCCGGAGGAAGAAGGAACAGGTGTCTGTGTATTTGTTAAAGCAGAAGGGGCTGTGCATTCTGGACTAACAAAATAATTCACACCGTAGTGTGTTGTCATAAGTTTGTGTGCTTCTTCGTATGTCTGAGTGCCTTTGTACCAAGGTCTTGTATGGTTGCTACACCATGAACCATGGCTTCAGGAAAGTGTTTGTATATGCCTGGCTGTTGTCCTTTAAAAACACAATAAAAATAAAACTTTTTTGTCTCTCTAAGCTTGTGAAAGTAGGCTGCTAAGCCATTTAAGGCATTAACAAACCATCCATTGTCTTTGCGAATAAATGCTTGCCATAAATTGTCTAATAATACTACTTGATTGAAGGAAAAGGTCATAATTTAGGGTCTTTTATCTAAAAACGACTGCCTACTTGTAAGACTCCTAAATTGCTTCCATCAAAATTAATTCTACTAGTACTAGAATTGTCTACGTAACTTGTGTATAATACAGGAGAAGGAGGATTTGTCTGGTTTACAAATCTTGCTTGCATTGGGCGTCCGTCAGAAGAGGATGCCATGTGTCCTGCAATATGAAAATTTATCTGTCTCAAAATATGGAATTTTATTTCTTGTATCAAACATCTGTTACATGGAGAAAAGGGCTCCTAGTCTGTTTGCATTTTCTTTAACTACTCGCACATTTTCTTCTAAAATGGCTATCTGTTGAAGCCTTTCTTCTTCAGCTTCTTTTGTATAAAAAGACATTTCTTTAAGATGTTGTATAAACTCCAGGGTTTGTATGATGTATCTGGTGTTTGCTTTGAGGAATCTCTTAATATTATGACAGATCATTAGCTGAAAGAAAATAAATGTTAGCATAGAAGTTTCCGTGATAATAAATCAGCTAAAGTATTATCACTTCCTTTAATGTGTTGTCACTCTATTTTGTCTATTCTATATTTGCTAAGGGTGGCTAAAAATTTTACCCATCTATTTGTATATCGAGAGTCTTTATTTTTATTGTATCTAACTATTGCTTCACAATCAGTTCGGATGCTAAACTCATGTTTACTAATTAAAAGTGCCTTAAAATGTTCTAAAGCATAGATTATTGCTAGTAATTCAAAATCTAAACTTGTCAAGTATTGATTGCTTTCTTTGTATTTGCCACTTGCATATCTACAAATTCGTTCTTCCTTTTTATTGCTATATTTATTTGGTTTGCAATATAAGACTGCTCCCCAGCCTTCTTTGCATCCATTTGTCTGCACAATTAAATAATTTGTATCTAATGGTAAATGTAAATCTGGTAATTGTTTTACTCTTTCTTTTATTGTTTTTACTAAGTTAATGTCTTCTATATTAAAATGTCTTTGACCATGCTTTCGAGTCTTATTGTATAAAGGTCCTATTAGTTTGCTCAGGTCTTTAAAATACATTATGGCCTGATTTATTAAGCCAAGAAATTTGTTTTAATCCTTCTAGTTTATCTGGGAATTGTAAAATTTTCTTAGCAATGTGTTCTTGTAATCTAATTTTGCCGTTTCCTATTTCCATGCCTAGAAATTTAACATTTGTCTTAAATAACTCAACTTTCTTCTTGCTTAAAATTAATACATGTTTGTCAAATAATTTAAAAGCTAAATCTAAGTATGATAAGTGTTCTCTTTCAGTTTTACTACAAATTAAGATATCATCTATGTATACTAAAATAAAATCATTGTATAGTCTAAAAATATCGTCAATTTTGTGTTGGAAGATACTTGGGGCTGTTTTAAGGCCAAATGGCATTACTAACCATTCATATAAGCCTTCTGGTGTTGTAAATGCAGTCCATTTAATGTCTTCAGGCCACATTTTAATTTGATAAAACCCCGATTTACAATCAAATTTGCTAAAAACCTTTTTACCTTGTATTTTACTTAAGAGAAAAGTCTTGTTTGGAATATTATAACTATCATCTTTAATATTGTCATTTAGTCTCTTATAATTTATTACCATTCTACTTTTATTTCTTAATATTTCAGCATGGTTCCTAACTATGAAAGCAGCTGATCTGTGAGGACTATTACTTTGTCTGATTACTCCTAGGTGTGTTAATTCTTTAATATGCATTTTAAAATCATCTGTATCGAGACTACTTGCTTCTATATTTGTTGTTTTAACAATATAATCAGGATTAATAATATCTAGTTTGCAATAAATTTTGTTTAAATTTCATCTTTTTATAGGATCTTCTCCTAAAAAACGTAGGGTTTCTAGAGCATTAAGAATGTCTGTCTTAGTTGTAAACTGATGTATTAAATTATAGCTTATTCTATTTGTATTATAAATGTCTTCGCTATCATTGGTATCGTCTTCTATACGAAAACCTTCAAATGTCTTTGATATCATTGGTATCATCTTCTATACGAAAAACCTTCTTCTGAATAGCTTATGTTTTTTATGCAACAGTTTATTTTTCCGTTGCTACATTCATCACATATTTTGTTTTTGCCTTTATATTCAATGTATGCCCCACCACGCTTCTGAGCGTACTCTGATGGAGTGTCAATGTTAATGGGTGATTGCGTTGTATATTGTGCAATTTGAAAAAAGTCTTTTGAAATAATTATTGTATTATTTTGCCCTCGTTATGTAATATAGGGGCACAAAAAGCGTGTGTAAGAGAATATGGTTTAGATTGTGTATTACATGGTGTTAGAAAGGTGATAGTTGCATTTGTAATATAATTAGTATATTGAATTAGAGTGTTGGAAAAACCAACTCCGGTTATAGGTTTGTCTAAAGTTTTAATGTAATTAGTGTTTACTATAGAAGGGTCTAATACTGTAATTGTACAACCTGTATCGATAATTGCATTTGTTTCTATTTGTTTTTTATGATGTGTAAGTTGTATTCTAGTGGTTATTAAATTATTAAATCTTGTCTGTATACAGAATTTGTCGATATTAAAATCTTGTATTAACTGTTTATTAGAACCATTTAAATCTATAGTGTCGATATGATTTTCTTTTATAAGAGCTAAGGTGTCTTTGATTTGTATTATCTTTTGCTCTAAATATTCTAACCGTCTATTAACATTTTTATCGTAATAAGTGTCTTGTGTTGATTTAGACGTAGTTGCTTTAATGTCTAAATTATATTTTTGTTTTAAGCATTTGGTGCATGCTTCTTTATAACATAGATTGCATTTGCATCTTACTTTAATGGCAGGATACCATTTACAGATGTAACATGTATTAGTATCTAATCCTTTTCCTAAATCCCATTGATGTATGCAATTGTCTTCTGTGTTTAGGTTTAGTTCTAAGGGTTTAAACATAAAATTATAGATGTTTGATTGTTTTAAAGAATTTATAAAAGTGTCTATTTGATCGGTTGTTTTGACGGGAAGAATTTCTTCTTCATCGTCACTACTTAGAGAAATAATGTCTTCTGTATATTCGTCTATAGATTTAATACTATATATGCTTTCTGTATCACTTAATGTCTCATCTACTTCTAGTAAATCTTTGTTTGTGTTATTTACTATCATAGCTTTAAAATTATTATTATTTTGTCTTTTGGGACAACTAGAACTTAAATGATCTGGTTCTCCATAGAAATAACAGGTAATTTTGTTTTTATATATACGTCTATTGTCATATTTTCTAACATGTCTAGGAAAAGGGCTTTCGAGCTCTGCTTTTTCGTAAGAAGTAAGTTTTTCTAGGTTGTCTTTGTTTTCTTATGGGCTTCCTAGTGTATTTAGGTCTGGATTCTTCCTGACCGTAATGTTGGGGTGTATATATTTCTTTACAAAAACTTGTTTCATTTTTAAGTTGTCTAGCTATTTGTATATTAGTACATTTTGAAACTAAAATTTCTATTACTTGTTCAAAGACACTTCCTAAAGAATAGGCCGGTCTTTGATTAGGGTTTTCATAAACTTTTTTAATTGTCTCACTAATCTCTCGTCCTAAGGCTCCTGGTAATTTATGTAAAAATTTGTCTATAACATTCGGGTTGTATATGTTTCCGCTTTGTGAAGCAAAATAATAATATTCTTGCATAAAGGGTTTTATATTATGCCAGTTATATAGATGTACTTGTTCTAACTTTCTTGCTGCTTCTATTTGTATAATAGCGTCTCCTGTGTTAGGATTCCTTCCTGTCAAAATTAATTGTATTGTGTTTACAAAATTATAAGGATTTGGGCCTAAGTCAGCCATTTCTTTTAGGTCATTTGGATAGGTTTGCTGCCATTCCTCAAAACTAGCCTTAGCTATTGGGCCTAAAAATATTGTCATGTATCTTATCATTTCTTCTCCTGTTTCTAAATTGTCTGATTGTTTGGTTATAAAATTAGCTACGACTGCATCTTTCCATACTTGTATATAATTTGTTCTTTGTTGAGGGTCAATAGCAGTTATATTTAAAATGAAAGGTTCTGCTGCCTTTTATATTTTAAAATTTTGTTCTAAAGGGTGTTTCTTACCTTTGGGTCTGTAATTAGGTTTCTCATACTTCGTATTTTCTATAGTTGCACTTTGCCTAGGTAAATTGCCATATGCATATTGGGGTCTTGCAGTTGGTTGAGTAGTATAAAATCTACTTCCATCATTGTTTCTATTATTAGTAGTTCCTGAACCGTTACTTTCATCCATAAGTATGTATGGTGTTTCATTCATTAAATTAAATTTTATATTGTTTGTAGTAATTTGTATATTAGTTGATTCTGTTTCTGTTATTATAGAACTTGTTTCTAAATATTCTTCATGTAAACAATTTTCTGTCTCGTTATCTGTATCTGTGCTTAGTGTATCTATATTTTCTATTAGATTATCTATAGATTTTGTATTGGTAGATTCTATCTCAGTTGTTGTAGCATATATTCCATAATTTTTTTAATAATCTTCAATGCTTTCTGTTGTAGTAGAATATATTTCATAGTTGTTTAAATATTCTTCTTCTAATAATAGAAACAATGATGGAAGTAGATTTTATACTACTCAACCAACTGCAAGACCCCAATATGCATATGGCAATTTACCTAGGCAAAGTGCAACTATAGAAAATACAAAGTATGAGAAACCTAATTACAGACCCAAAGGTTAAAAAAAAACACCCTTTAGAACAAAATTTTAAAATACAAAAGGCAGCAGAACCTTTCATTTTAAATATAACTGTTGTTGACCCTCAACAAAGAACAAATTATATACAAGTATAGAAAGATGCAGTCATAGCTAATCAGAGCCATAAATCCTTGGCTTCTAATGAGATATTTTACAAGTAAAGGAGAAGTATTGAGTAACCCAGAGCAAGTAACCCCTTTAAATCTGATAAAATGAGTAATTTTAGACCTAGCCTATATTTTAGCAAGATTTGAAGAAAATTATGAAGAATTTCGTAGATTTTATGCAATTTTACAAGTTATCGATGATACAAATGCTACAATTAGATTTCAGATTTCAGAATGTACTTTAGCTTTACGATATAATCCTTTAATGTCTTATATTCGTGTTTTATTAAATTTAGATGCTATAATCACAAATTTAAATTCTTATTTAAAACACTTGATAGCCTTTTACATATGTTTTAAAGACATGGATAATAATAGTTATTATCATAATGAATACATCAGACATATCATTGAAAGACCAAACATAGATCGTTTTAGACAAATCGCTGAAAGACATGAAGTAAATGCTTTAGAAAATATAACAGATCATATACATACCTTACAAATAACTAGTGAAGAAAACAATAATGAAGATATCTTAGACAGCAATGATAGTATACACAGACCTAGTCACAAAATAACCAAGTAGGATATCAATTAAATATAGAAGATACAGCTAAGTTTATTATAAATAAAGGAATTAGACTTTTACCACCTTATCAAGTAGATTCATTAGAAAATTCAGAACAAGAATGGCAAGTAAACAAATTACTAGGCACTAGTTCAAACAATAGTGTTATACCAACAGAAAGTCTATGGTATAGAAACACTTCAGGAAGAATGTCAGTTAGATTTTCAAATTATGTTGAAGCAAACAATAACCCAGACATTCAAGAAAATGAAACAGATGAATAAATTTGATCTTTTTAAAGACATGGATATAAAAATATTAAATCGAAAAACAGGCAATACATGTGTAGGAAGAGGAATTAGTATACAACAATTACAAGAATTTATACAACTTGTTGAGAAAGAAGAAAGTTTAGATATCTTCAATCAATCTGAAGAAATCATACAAGATAGAAGCCTAGACATAATAGAAGACCTAAGAGACCTAGACTTAAGCCAAACTCTAGTCTATCAACCCATTCCTATAGAAGTACAAGAACCTGTAAAAGATTACAAAATAGAATTAGACGATAAAATTAATAAAGCATTAAAAGAAATAGAAACGATAAGACAAAAGAACAATAATTTCTTAAGAGAAACAAGGTTACTAAATTCAAAAGACATAAACAGAGAATTAGAAGAAGAATTTTTAAACAACTATGAAATATATTCTACTACAACAGAAAGCATTGAAGACTATTTAAAAATTATGGAATATATGCTACAACAACTGAGACAGAATCTACCAATACAGAATCTATAGATAATCTAATAGAAAATATAGATACACTAAGCACAAATACAGATAACGAGACAGAAAATTGTTTACATGAAGAATATTTAGAAACAAGTTCTATAATAACAGAAACAGAATCAACTAATACACAAATTACTACAAACAATATAAAATTTAATTTAATGAATGAAACACCATACATACTTATATTTTGCAAGAATTGTGATGTTTTAATTAAGCACTATAATTTGTTAAAAACAACTACGGACCAGTTGGCTGTAGACAAACAAAATTTAGAACAGCAACTTTCCCTTTTTAAGACACAATTATAAGTTTATTAGTTAAAAGCTATGGACTGGAAATCTAAATACAATACTCTGTTAAAATCCAAGTCCACACAATCCTCTACGTCCGGAGTCAAAGGCGTAGCTAGTCCTGTACTACAGGCTACAGGTAAAGACAAATCAAGTCCTGTGACAGTTGGTATTTTGCTCAAAAATACTGAAAATCCCTCTAGTTCAGGAGAAAGAACTGCTAGCCCAGCCCCACAGGTAGCTGGTTAAGACATATCAATTCCTGAGACCCCTGTCCGTTTGGGAAAAACAGAAAAAAGAAGAACTTCTCACAAAGAAGTAAAGAGACAGCAAAGGACTAATATAATAAAGACCCAAGCTGCAAAAGTACTTTTGGACATTCTTCAAGACATGGACTTTACACAGAACCTAAGGACAAATGAAGCAGACTTCGCTCAAAGACCTAATACGAGTGAAGAAGACAGAGAATTCCAAAAGGAATTTCTAAAGACATTAGATGACACTGCATCTACAAGCTCCTCTGCAAAAAATGACAAGGACAATGACAAACAATAAAAAATCAAAATACGACGACAAAAAGACAGCAGACCTGACAGAAGAAAAGACCTCTTCTGCTGACAAAACCAGAACAAGACAAATGAAGAAAGGGCTGGCAGATACAACAGCTGACAGACGTAACTTTTGACAAACTACACCGACAGCTAAGACACCTGGAAGAAAAGAAGAAAAAGAAGACAAACAACCTTTCGGCAAAAGAAGGCTGATGTTAAGAAGAACAGTAAAAATTTGTCTATAACATTCGGGTTGTATATGTTTCCGCTTTGTGAAGCAAAATAATAGTATTCTTGCATAAAGGGTTTTATATTATGCCAGTTATATAGATGTACTTGCTCTAACTTCTTGCTGCTTCTATTTGTATAATAGCGTCTCCTGTATTAGGATTCTTTTCTGTCAAAATTAATTGTATTGTATTTACAAAATTATAAGGATTTGGGCCTAAGTCAGCCATTTCTTTTAGGTCATTTGGATAGGCTTGCTGCCATTCCCCAAAATTAGCCTTAGCTATTGGGCCTAAAAATTGTGTCATGTATCTTATCATTTCTTCTCATGTTTCTAAATTGTCTGATTGTTTGGTTATAAAATTAGCTACGAATGCATCTTTTCATACTTGTATATAATTTGTTCTTTGTTGAGGGTCAACAACAGTTATATTTAAAATGAAAGGTTTTGCTGCCTTTTGTGTATATATATATATATATATATATATATATATATATATATATATATATATATATATATATATATATATATATATATATATATATATATATATATACATATATATATATATATATATACATATATATATATATATATACATATATATATATACATATATATATATATATATATATATTTCTTACAATTTGGTCTATTTGGAACCATAGAAACAACCTTGTTTTTAGGTGAATTCCTTTCCAACCCATGGCAATGATATGCCAAATCCTTCACCTAACTGACACCATTTATCAATACTCTCATAAACTACCAAACTCACCTAAAAATATGCCACAACCTAACTACTCACCGGAATGTTTGGCTAATAATTCTACTACATTTTCAGGCCAATCTTTATTCATATAAACAAACTACCTTGTCCTTGCACAGAACCAGTTCATATTACCATGGTCATTTATGCCTACTTTGATTCTCAACAACAGCGGGCAGGGATTGGCTTAGCGTGCTACATCAATAATAAACCCGATGGATCTGCAGTCTTTTCCACCATAGCGTCTAATAACTATACTGCTTTATCATATCGCCAACCGCTTGCATCTACTTGGGCTTTGAAACAGAAATTCTTTCATATTCACGTATTGGCTACATCTACTTTTCTCTTGAATCAGATGTCGGGACCTAAGGACATATTTGATACAGTGGCACCTATTATCTATGATTTTTGTCATATAATGACTCAATTCCATAATTATAGTATTGACAGGGCAGACCCACACCTCCTGAAGGAAGCAAATACTTAACTATTTTTGCCTGTCAGGCCCAAACGACAATGTGTCAAGATTGAGTACTTGACAATCTATGTAGCTAAGGTTTTTATATATGATGGGATTTATAATGGGAACTAGTATTACCATCATCTTTTGTTATTAATGCCGGTAATTATAATCTGTAAGGCCATAAGTTTGTATAATCTTATATATCAAGTGTATAACTTTCTTTTATCAATGCAATTCTCTTATTAAAAAAAAAGGAATATATCACACCAATTCGTTGTGTATGGATGATGAGATTCCATTGATACAGAGCCAATTCTAATAGATTAATTAAAGGGTCTCATTGGCATGCATCCAGTAGGAATTGAACCTACGAATTTGCCATATAGGAGTTGGCGCTTTAACCATTTAGCCATGGATATCATCAGGGGGTTAGGTGTTTCCTTCCCTAGTTATTGGCAGAGCTTTCCCACCATTACCATCCCCTCCTCTTCTTCCCTTCTAGGTGGTTTTCCCCTCCCCCTTTGGTTGGAATTGCTCTCTTTTTCTTGGTAGTTATTTTGTGGGTTGTTGTTACTTGTTTTCATTGGGCTTGGGTTTGTTTTGGAAGGACTGATGTGTTTGGTGGTGCTGGATGTTGGATTGCTCTTGAGCTGGTTCAGGATATGTTTGACAGTGATAACTCCCTCCGACTCGTGGGCCTCCTATGGTTTGGTGGTAGTTACAGATGATAATTGACACTTTGTTGAAGCAGAGGACGTTTGTTTCAAGTATAGTTGTTGCATCGACAAAGTACATGCATCCAGGTGAAAGTGATGTAAGACCAAATGGATGTCAGGTTTTCAGGTTGACAGAAGATTAAAGTTATGAGACGTGAGGTTTCAAGGGGTTAAGCAAGGAAGCTCATTTATGCTTGTTTTGGTATTCAAGCTATTAGGATAACAACAAAAGAGTGAGTTGTTTGATTTGACTAATCTAGATCCAAGGTAAATCTTGGTGATATTTTCATTTTATTTAGATCCACCATATTTCTAGTATGTAAACCTCTAAATTTGGACAAGTTACTATATAAGTCAAGTTAAAGTGTAAGATATGCTCTGCTTTGATTTAACTGTAATTTGTCTATGATCTATTAAGTCACCCTTGTACTAATTTGACTTGTGATGTCCTTCTGATATAACTTTATTATCTCTAGTCACAGGCGTTTGATGATTACTATCTCTATTTGTTATGTTATACACAGGTGTTTGATGATTACTATCTCTGTTTGTTATGTCATAACGCAACTCGAAAAGCTTTGTAACCTTTTATCGATATTGTCATGCACTGATTTGCCACAAAAAAAAGAAAAAGAAAACTTAAGCCCTAGACACCCGCCATTAAGTTTGAAAGCGCCACAAATGAGCTATTATGGGAGAAGTGAATATTTTGCAGGAGTTTTTTTTCTAATTAATACATTTTTAAAACTTAATTACCAATTTACTCCTTTTTAAAATTTATTTACCCACGTACCACACTTTTGAAAAACGTTGTTTGAAACCACAATTTCAAGGTAGAAATCGTTGTTTGAAACAACGACTTCAAGGTAAAAATTGTTGTTTCTAAAAGTGTGGTATGCAGATAAATAAGTTTCAAAATGGAGTAAATTGATAATTAAATTTTAAATATGTATTAATTAGGGTAAAAACTCTCTTTTTCAGGCCCACAAACCTTGTTTCTCAAAGACGTGCTTTCGTTCTCAACCAACCGAAAAGTGTGGAGCGGGTGACTCACAGCTCCCTATCGGCCAAATAAGGCATAACCAGACAAGGCGCAGGAAAGCCATATTCAATCATAAGAGAGGCCCCTAAAGAACTAGTAAATCTCTACACCTACAGATTTGCTGTTTGCCCTGTCAGTTAATGGATGGAAGTCCAATGTAGTTGGAACACAGCAGGAGCTGTGCTGCAGCATATGTGTAACCTAATTGTTTGCAACATTCAAGCACCGACTTAAACTGCAGGATATGTACCCTAATTAAGCTGCAAACTAATTCGCTTCATTGCATTGCTTACCAGATGCACATAAATGCTTAAATAAAACATCTAAGGTTGCTTAGAAGCCAATTATGTGAGGTTCATGCTGCCCAAACAATGTAGAAGACCAGCCCTTAACTTTGTGATTGGCCTATTCTCCGTTGAAATAATAAAATTCCTTGTTCCCTAATATTAAAGGCAAACCAGCATGATAGTCAAAACAATTAAAATGGCACTGCCCTGAAACAATGGTGTGAAATGGTAAGAGTCGTCAACAAGACAGACAACCCCCATCAATTAAATCTCTTTCGTGTGTTTGGCACCATGAATCTCCTCCTTCAACACACCATAAAATTTCAAACCAAATTTCTAACCTAGAACAGTGAGACATAGCCCTAACCTCAGGGGCACCAATACAGATTTGACAGTCGCAAAAATAAGACTACAAAAACTGCTTACGGACATCTATCATGCATACCATTTATTCAAAAGCTCCAACAGAAGAACTGCGGCCGAGTCTTTTGCTTTCTTGACACTTGGCATAGGCTCTCCCACGCATTCATCTGTCCATCCCTTGTCAGAAGTATTTACTCGAACTGCAAATGTAAACCTTTTGGCATGTGCAGGGCCACCCTCATTCACACACCTACAGACAACATAAAGAGTAACATTAATACCCATCCAGCCAAATCAAATGCATTTCAACACTTTACCTGATCACTTCAATCTTTCTAAGTTCTCATTTATATATCGATAATTAAACAAAATATCAAGTTTATCCAGATATATACCGATACAACGGCATCGGCCAATTTCTACGCAAGCATATGTCATTCAAGGTCTGCCTCGTGAATGTTTGGGTACCATTCTTCTTCTTCTTCCCTTCCTCATCTTCCCTCTCCTTAGCTTCAGCTGTTTCTTTCTCTTTCAAAGCAGCAAGTGCATTCCTAGCAGCTAATTTTTGTGCCATTTTTTTTTGTGGATTTTGGGCAGTCCCAACCTGAACACCTTCAATGTACACTTCAACAGTAGCCAAGTTGCCAATTCGAGTGGCTTTGTACTCTAGGCCTTCAGCCTGTTGCTGGCAGCGTTCCTGCAGTTCCCGCACTGGATGCATTGGGAGCGTGTCTGGGGTGACCATTGGATGCATTAGAGGTTGGAAGACCTGAATTCATAGCAAAATAGCAGAACTGGATTTAGAGCTTATCCATCCGCAACCCAGTGAGGTATTAGAGGAGTAAAATAACAAAACCCCAAAGCTAAAAACCAATCATGTTTGTTAACAAAAACTGACCTTCCAAACAGCTTGAGTATCGCGTCCACTGTCTAGGAAGATGGCACCAGCAATTGATTCAACAATATCACCAAGGACTTTTGGAGCTTTGCAATCACCTAAACCAAAAGAGTTGAACCCCGGTTTCAAAGATTCAATCTGGACCTCCTTCACAAAGTCCCTGATCTAAGAATGACAGCAAATATAAGAAAAAGAAGCAAAACGAGAAATCAGAAAAGCTCGCGATGAAGAACAATTCCACCTTGTAAACACCAGTGCCATAGAACTTCAATATACGCCAAGTCTAACCTGCTTTTCAAGGGCACTTGAACCATGTCGAAGGTGCACATGAAGTTTATGATTAACAGCAACCCGTGCAAAGTTTTCATTGTTCACAGCAGCAGCTCGCAAATCAGTCAAACGGCCTGGGGGCAGATCTGTGTATGTAAAGAATAAGTGCCTTGTGATCAAATGATCCAGGACGGCATCACCAACAAACTCCAACCGCTGGTAACATGACACTCCAGAAGATGGCCGTGAAGCATGAGTAATAGCTTCTATCAATAATCCCCTGTCACGGAACTTGATATTTAAGGCACCTTCTAAAGCATCAAAGTTGACACTCCGAAGTACATTGTCAGGAACATTACTAGGCCTGGTAGAGAACTCTATCTCTTCGGGATCAAAATCTACATGAATCCCACTCCATTTCATGAGATGGTTCGCAGCATTTTTCCCACCTTCAACATAATAAGTTCCAATCAGTGCTTCAACAACATCCGCTAGTGTCTTGCTAGAGAGGACCCGGTAAGAACTCAAATCACTCTCAAGCTCACCATCTTCCATAACATAATCTTCATACCCGTCATCGGGGTGATCAATTCCCGGCAAAGTCTCACTGATTGGTTTTTCTTGATCAAACAAGGATGTTTCTGCTTCCTTAGTGTCCTCATCAAAGACAGGCAGCACTCCAGGAGCTGCCCATCTAGATGGAGCAAACCGATCTGCTTGGATATAGGATTGGAGTCCCTTATTTAGTGCAAACTGGTATAAAACCATGTTACTCACCATTTGCTGCCTCATCCTTGTGAGCTGACCTTCATGCTTCTGGGGATATTTGAGAAAAAGATATCGACTAACAACCCATTTGAGGTAGGCATCTCCAAGAAGCTCGGCTCTTTCATAGCAGAAAGTCTCCTGGCATGAAGCAGCAGTCAAGGCTTCCAAAACCTGTAAAGAAGGGGCTCAAACATCAAATTATATGCCAATAACATTTGAAAATAACAGACAGGAAAATTATCACACTTTTGAAGCAGGAACAGGGTAGTTAATTATATCCTTAAGCTGAACTGCAAGCAACATGCTTTCAACCCTCCTCATTATAGAGGGCAACCGTTGGGCGCCTCGAACTAGTGATCCGGGAAGTGGATGAACAAAACAGAGCTCAGGAGGAAGGAAAACATAATAAGTTTTGTCAAGTGTCTCTTCAGATTCCGCTTGAAGAGCTGAAAAGGCAAAACTTCAAAAATTATTTCCAAAAGTTATATGAAGTGAAGCTCAGTAGTTTCGGGAGGGGGAAAAATGAAGAAGAAGAAGTTACAAGACCTTCTGAATGCTCGAACCGTGGGGAAAGCAGATTCTTGCAATACGAAACACCACGGCCCCTAATTAAAGGTTGCTGCTTGTAGATCAAACCGACTCCATACCTGTTTGTAATAAAGACTGAATAGCCAAATGCACCATTGATGTGTTTGAAGAAACAGATAACTATGCCAATCTCAAAGGAATCATAAACCACTAACAATGGGAATTGAAGGGAATATATTCCCAGCTGAAAGCAGTTAAAATCATCCTTCAAAGACCGTGATAAGCTTTCTCTTCTTCAAGCACAACAATCAAGGTGCATTAAAGCTTATCCAGTCCTTGCATCAAACTGACTGTTAGCACTGGAATGAAGGTCGACGTTCAAATTAAGGATCCCATCCCCCCACCCACCCTCGCCCCGACAAGAAAAAAAACTACACCACCACGTAAGGGGAAGAATATGCTTATTTAGAATGAAGACGAAGCTCATACTTTTGCTTGTAGTAATCAGCATATGAGCTGTACTCCAAAGGACCAAGATAGCCTTCTTTCCTTGGGAATGAATTCTCTGCACTCATATCATAGCGTATACAGTCCACATAAAACCTCTTCCCAGAATGAGCAGCTGTAACAATTTTTCCCACCAAATCTTCCGCGCTTGCACAAGAATCGGCCATCATCAATTTGCCTTTGGTCAAATCCACGCCATTTGTCGTTTCAGCAGCATCCCTATAAGGAACCAATCCAGATGCTTTCACAACATCAAACTGTGCGATAGCTCCTCTAATACCATACGTAGGATGGGCTTTTTGTCCAAATGCCATGCCATGACGTAATTTCCCAAATCCATACTCCCTTCGGTCTCCACCCAGTGTCCTCTCATTTGTGCCAAGGTAAACATCTGGACGCGGTTGCTGAAGGGGATTGCTCCATGCAACTGTTTTAGTTATTTTTTCAACTAGATCCCAATCAATTTCTCTTATGGGGACCAGTGATTTATTGCCAACGATGGGGACAAATAAATATGCCTTCGCAGCATCCCAAGGTGTGGTGGACGGTTCAACATCCACATCAAGTACGATGCTCATCAGTCTTACATGAAAGGTCTTAAGGGATGCTAACTGCAAGTAAGCATAAGTCAAGAGTTTGGTGAAGCAGATAACTATAAGCTAGATGTAACATAAATATTCGATTTAGTAAACTAGTTACTAAGCTGAACAAAACTAACCTGGCTTTCAGTTATTTCTACGGATCCTCGGAAGACAAGAGATGCCTTTGACATCATGGTTCGGGCAATAAAGAGATCCATTGACATCGATAACACCTATTGACATTAGGAGAGGTCAGATATTTTCAATCATATAATGATACCAAAGATGCACCAGAAGATACCTCTGCATCCAGCTCGTTGCCCAAAAGTACTGCAAAGTCCGAAACTTGAGACAAGAATGGATCTTTTGAGGACCCAACATATGTGCATTTAACAGCATACATATACAGATGAAACAATTTGGAGTCGTTACAGCCATCTTTTCCAGATAAAATCCAGTCTCCCTGCCAAAGAGAGTTAAAACAAAGTTCATGTTAGATCCCAAAAGACCAAGGTCAACAGAAAACACTATTAGTTTGAAAACACATTTGACACTAAACAGCTCAATAATCTTGCATTGTTATGCACAGTTGACAATGATCTAATGTTTAATCCTAATAATGTAACTAAATCAAGAAATGATATTTATAATTGATGTATTAACAATTTAATGATCGAGTATCACGCAGACAACTCTGTGTTTCTTGTTCTTATTAGAATTTTATGTATTGTGGAATGCAATTAGCGTATACTGAGTATGCATAGAGAGTGAACCAAATTGAATAGATTGCCAGTCATTCACAAACCAAAACCTTGACCAACATCACTCATCTGGCAGAAAAAGAGAGTAATAACGGGGGACAAAAAAGAATCAGCAAAATTGAATATATTTGAGGTGAGTTGCTGGCTTACTGTACTTTAAATGCTAAACCATGTGAAAAGCTCAAGAACTACCTGGAGAATATTAGCAACACCTTCAGGATAGAATTCCCTATGTCTAGCGGTCCCAGGGAGTGGATCTCCCTCATCACTCTGATCAGTTTTTTCGCGTTCTCCTGCACTTCCCTTATCTGGCAAGAGCATGTCAGTAAATGCCCCCATCTCATGAAGCTTCTTGCAAGCAGCCAAACAAACAGCCTGCACAGTAAAGAGTTGATGAAACAAGTTCTTGAATGGTGTTAAAAGAAGCTAAAAGAATTAAAATTGCGGTGCTACCGTGCCTGTTGAGCAAGGCGCATTGAACCGCATACAGGGCCCTCGAGTTTTTCAAATGGTGCATTACAGGGGAGTTGAAGCCTGCATGAATATTCGATGGGGCCTCCTGGCTTCTCATGACGCTCCATGATAAACTCAGGATGCAGTATGGAATACCTGAAATCAGCATAGAAGTTAAAATGTTACACCACATAGTTATCGTCATACTTAGAGCAGAACTTGATAAAAATCTAGTAGTAATAGCACCTGTCACTGGGTAGTTGGGAGCAGTAGAAATGGATCAGGCCAACAGCAGAATTTAAGCTCACAACAGCACCAGTTGACTCTACCTGGTACATTGTACCAGGAGTAGCCACCGAAGAAATTAACCGTGAGGTACCCTTAAGATGAGTAAGGTCGGTTCTCTCAATTGCTTCTTTCCGCAGTGTCTCTTCACTGTTCCTGGCATTCCTTAAGAACGCTTCATGTGACAAATTTCCCCTAGATGAGGATTAAATAACTTCAGTTAACTGATTTATTACACAATCAACACTAATGAACTAATCACACTCAACATAGGCACCTCTCAACCATCAATATGTAATCCGACCCAGGCTTTCTAGCACGACCCCTCGATTGAATGTATGCCAGAACAGTTTTAGCAAGATCAAAACGGATAACAACATTGCATTGCCGTATATCAAGCCCTTCCTCGGCAACACTAGTGGCAACTAACAATGTCACCTACAGCAAGATCCAATTGATTAGAAGGATTAAAGATGCAGGGTCCTATGAAGTAGCGTTACAAGCTTGGCACAAAAACATACACGGCCATCTCGGAATTTGGAAATTGTATCCTGCATTTGGCCTGCACGCATTTCTTGACTATTATTGTGCCCAATCAAACTCGCTGACTTGACAAAACTTAGGGAAGGAAGCTCAGCAAAGACCTGAATATTTGGCAAAATTACATCCTACAGTGAATTACTAGCAAACAGATAATAAAACCTGTAGAAAGTAAAAATGAGCAAACCGAACCTTTGGAAGAACTAAGGCAGCCACAACTCGCTCGACAAAGATGATAGCACGAAAATCCTGTGTGTGCTGATACTTGAGAAGTATTTTGACCAGTGATTGAACCTTTGGGGTCACTTTTCCATCAGCCACAGCAGCTCCAATAATAACATCAACATGCTCTCCACCAGAGACGACTGTATTGCACAAGTATACAAGCCATAAAAAAATGCTATAGCAAAAGCAATACTAATCTCGTAATCTACAAGAAAACCACAGGGAAAACCACAGGGCCATCTTAAACATAAAAATTGAGAAACACAAAGCAATTTAATCAACCACGTGAGAATAAAATGACACTGCTTACTAGCACCAACAAGCAATGATTTTGATACTAAACACCATTTACGGGACCACAGAGTACCAATTAGCACAAAATGCTAAAAATTGGTATACCTGGACCACAGGGTAGCCCAGCCACAAGGGCCAACTCCAGCTACTTCCTTAAGACTCTTTTTATAGTTCTTAAAACTCTTTTCCAGATCTTATTAGAGCATCAACACGGTCAACAGCATGTTCAACATCTTCCGTCTTAGAAGATCTCCCTATGCCAATTATATAGGCAAAGTAGGATGTTGAATGCAAACGAGAGTGTTTACACAACATGGCAAGGTATTTACGTAGGACACAGCTCAGACTGTCACACACAATCGCCATCTATACAGTGACTTATTTAAAGATAGACATAAGATCTCCAATGACAATTAAGAAATCTTTGTTATGGTTTGCAGAAACTAAAAGCTTCACCTACGGCAGTTGCAACAAGCTAGATGAAGGTCTCTCTGGTTACATTCTGTGGCGTACCAATGGTTTGCACAAATCTTCTAAAAATGTTTTTACACACCATTAAGCCATCAATCACAAGAAAGGATTAGAGTTTCTTGCATTACACTAGCCACTCAAATTATGATGAATAGGAGGTCAATTTTGCATGTTTGGGAGCGAAAGTTGTGTTCTGTTAGAGCCACCATTCAGTTATCGAGGTTTGGTCACTGCTGGGACTGCTGTAACTCTCAGTTCAACTCGTCAAAACACATGAAGTTGGGTTTAACCCTTCAAGAACTTACCATACTCCCCTTTAAAAGTAGTAGTTCAGAACTGATAGTACTCTAAAAGATATTACCATATACATATATAACTTTACCCTTCCCTGACAACATTTTTTCTCTGTATCTATGTCTCACCTATATATTCGAACGTTTTTTCATTGCTTCATAATTACAGTATAATCATCTATTTGAAAATGAATAGAATAAAAATAGTTGAAATAGACTGTTTATGGCTATTTATATATTACTAGAGCACCAGCTTATCTTCAGAATGATTAGCTTGTAAAGCCAAATTACATACACAACACATTCTACTTTTTGTTCATTCAGTTTTCATTAACTTTCACAACAAGATAAGAATCTTGCTGTATTTCCAACCCTTTATTTCAGTAGATCACTATGTTATCATAGACTTTACTATCTGACCAATAATTATAGGGAACTATCCAACTGTTGCTACTCAGTAACAATAAAAGAAGAAGCAAGTGCTTTTATTCATCTCTTCCAGTCAAACTATTTTCATAATCTAACTAATCTGCAGGTGATTATTTGCGTTCGACTTCAACTTTTTGTCTGTGAAGATCCAAAATCTGATGAAACCACCATAGGTGGCTGAACAAGGATTTATGGACCTGAACTTGAGATCAAACGAACCAACAACGAGATGAAATCATACGTGTGACACGGATATTTTTGCTAGTTTTTTGTAATTTGTGAAGCTTCCATTTCTAGGTTACATTATTTTATGGTAAAATGAATCAATTAAAAAGCGCCAAGGGGTAGACTTTTCTAATTGTGAAGCCTCATTTGCTAGATTATATTCTCTTATGGTAAATGGAATCAATTTCAAAAGCGCCAACTGGCGTGTAACTAAACCCTTTAAATGCAAGTTTTCTATGACAAATAAAACCTTCAGAATATTTAAGTCATTATAACTCAAACTTCAGATGCATTAATTCCCATTACCACCAGCCACTACCCTCAACACTACATAAGCGTGCTCTATGTTGATGGCAGCCAATATGAATAACTTTGGCCAGCCATGACCTTGTAGTTGTTCATAGCTTTCAATTGGCAAAAGTATGTGTTTGAAGTAGCTAAGTGTCGCACCTTTTTTTCCCCATGGCGGTTTAGTAGTGGTGGTTAGTGCTTTGCACCCACAGTTACCACCATCACCTCAGGGACAGAAATTAAACAAAACCTCCACACGCAATCATCATCATCACCTCACTATGCAGCCGTACCAACAAATCGCACATACCTACTTGTATATCTCTCCTTCACCAATATAAAGATTGGAAAAAAAAGATACGGATGTGTCTATATCAGCAAACATATTGTAAATTATGTCTCTACTAATATCATTGAGGCTATGTTCAGATAGCCTTCTCATCGTCTTCATCTTTTCGTTAATCCTTTTGTTTTACTGTTTTCAAAATCTCAAACTATTCACCAATTCATTTTTAAAAAGATGCTTGTTGGAACAGAGCATCCAAACATATATATCTTCAAAAAGCTACTATGAAATTGTTTCTGAGTAGATTTAACTACTTCGTACCTTAAGAAATGGTACCAAAGCCTAACAAAAAGGTATCCAAGCAATGTTATTACCAGTTTTCATCTTTCCTGAAATGCATGAAGACAAAAATGAAAACAATGAAACAGCAGCCTAAACGTATTTCTCTGAACTTCCCCTAGTTGCAGGAGTTGATTGAGAAAACAGGGCAGGTGGCCTCCCTCCCTCTCTCTCTCTCTCCACCCGATTCTGCAACCTGTAGCACGCCACACACTAACGAAATTGAAGATAATAGTTGAAGGATATACTGAATCCCAGTGCCTGATCCCTGACAGAAGTGGTGGCTCGATCTCTCTGTCTCCACCCAATTCCGCAAGCTGTAGCATGCCACACTAAGAGGAATTTGAAGATAGCTGTTTAGCTTTTACAGAAGCCACGATTTGTACCTACTTGCAATTGGTGCTCCACAATGGAAGTGGTCAGACTCGCCAACTTAATACTTATATGACTCACCTAAAACCCTCACCCCTCAGAGTTCTGCAAATTGGTCCTGTGATTCAGAACCTGCCACTCCCCCACACTAGTCCTCTAAGTCTAGCTACCCAAATTCCAAAAAAAATGTATACCAGATTATCATGTAATTGATTTAGTATGAAGAAGTCTGAGGCATTACCTCCCAACACCTTATATCAAAACTGAAGGTACGGGAAGTCTTGCCCCCTGCTCCTTGTTGTATATCTTAGAGCGACTCATAAGTTGTCCTTTCTTCCTAATCCTGCAGGACTCAATTCTGCCTCGCCGCATGTCATGGAGTTTCTTTTCCAAAATTCTCTCTCTTTTCTTCCCTTTTTTTCATAGAGAATATTATGCAATCTTATCATAAAAGACGCTCCTCCCAGCATAGTAATTTCAAACAATTTCAGATTCTCCACATTGACGACAAAATAAATCTGCATGAACTGGCAGATCAAGTTGCAACGCCTTCTCCCATATCTCATTGGTGTTATCTTCCTACCTTCTCCCTTCAGACGTTCTTTGCTGAGTTGAAACCACACATCTCATACTTCAGCATACGCTGATCATGTCTGTCCTTGTAACACTGTTGTGACTGCCATACTGAACTGCAACCACGAGCATTTTCTTCCTCTTCTTTACCAGCCAGCTCTTGATTGCATGGTAAAATAGATACCTAAAGAACTTCGTGGAAGAAGGTACATTGCTCTTGAACCTTGATTCCTCTTCTTTACCGGCCAGCTCCGATGCCAACCGATTCCCTAAGAATGAGACTCTAGATTACTTGTAGAAGGTGAAGAAGATCATTGTTAATGGTTGCTGCCTGCGCCTCTGGTTCCTTATTATCTTTGGGGTTCTTGAGTTAAGCTTAGAAGATTACAAATTTGCAGCGCAGCTGCTCCCAAAAAAGTGTTTCATAATCAATCCGCAAGAATAGAAGAATTGCACCACTATGTCTCTTGTGGGGTATATGGCTGGACAGGATTAGAGAGGATCAAGCATCATTTTGAAGGTTTTGTCAGTTTCACGTTAAACGTGAAACAGCTATTTTTTTATCTTTTCTTTCTAGGAATTCTAGTTCAGAATTGATCTATTTAGATTCTTTATTGGATTTTATTGTCCATCACATCTAATTTTTCGATTTTAAGGGCCTTCTCTGTTTGCTCTTGTATAATTAGTCATAAGTTTGCCCCTGTGGCTGCTTCTTACTGAAAGACGTGAATTTTAACAAATCAGACATAAAACTCATACTCCTCAAACGATTAAAAAACTCTATATCCTCGAAGTTGTAGAAGCGAGAGTTAGACTCAAAACGTTACTACTGCTACATGGACTACAAATCCTACAACCCTAATTAAAGTGTGAAGAGGGATTTACAGCAACCCAATTGTATATCTAACTAGACTAGAAAACCTGCAGTCCAATAAGTCCTTGGATAATAGTCAATTCCATGATGTGAACTGACTAAGGGTATCTGCTACGTGTAGCCTACCCTAGTAGCGTGGGAAAGAGGGATTCACTTCAATCCAGATGTATATCTAACTAGACTAGAAAACCTGCAGTCCAATTAGTCCTTGGATAATTGTCAATTCCATGATGCGAACTGACTAAGCATATCTGCTATGTATAACCTACCCAGAAAATTGGGACACCATGTTCCCATCACTCCTTCCTAATCCGGTTTTAAGGAAGAGAAAGTGAGGGAATGTTTAGTCCAAAAAAGTGTTGCATTTAAGGGCTAGTTATGGTAAGTTAACAGGACATCATATGTTTAGTCCAAAAAAAGTGTTGCAGCACCGAAAATTCTGATGTTCTAAAGAATGCTGTGTCCAGTGTCACCGTCATTATCCATGTCCTACAGACAATGCTGGACAAGAAGCAAGTAAAAAAGGGGAGACCTTGCAGCATCACACAACTCCAAAGAAATAAAGATGAAATAGAGAACTCTCAAGTCGCACCACTCATCGTCACAGCAGACTTAAGAAAGAATATATTCCCCAAATCTAAAAACGCGAAAATGGTATTTTCACACAACCAGACCAAGATGTGTGGAAATGTGCGTTCTTTTTTTTTTTTTAAATCACAAACAGCTGCTGGTAAAATTACTCTATATAGTTGGCGAGGCTGCCCTCTTAAGCAATTAAGGCTACTAAAGTTAAGTCTAGGCTCAAGAGTTTGCTGAATCAATCATTAGAAAGAAGAAGCTACGTCCCTGGAGAAAAGATCATTTTATGCAACTCAAGACATACCAAGCCATTTTAAAAGTTCACATAGCTTAGCTAGTCCCCAACTACAGCAATTTACTCAAATGGTCAACAAACAAGTACTCACCATGACTGTCAGGAAGCTCTCCCTCCTCTATCTCGTAGAGGCCACTTCCATTCTTAACACAGTCCTTATATGCTTCAAAAGTCATTGAGCTATTTCCTGAAACAGCTCCTTCTGATAATTGGCATTGCAATAGAGAGACAACCTTGTTCAAGTAGGATTCTTGAAACTTGACATCAAGCTGGTAATTTGCCCTCTCATCGTTTTGTAAAGCTGTCAAAAATGATTGTGCAACCTGCAAAAGAAACTGGCTGAGGAAACAACACCGCAGACGACCAACCAGAGGACACAGACAGATGAAGAGGGTGATATACAACTATGTCCTGTACAGTACCTTGTAGGCACACCATTGCCCCAGTTCACCAAGTGCATAATTTATAGCCCTAAGCTTTTGAATCAAATTAGCAGCTCCATCACTTTCTGTTCTTTCAGATACACCATAAACTTGGCGCAGCTCTTCCTTGGCCCCAGCATCTCTTGCTCCCATAAATTGCCATTTACTTCTTCTGGAACTTGACTGCGCAGCTTCTTCAACTGCTACTTCCATTTGTTTTATTTGTTCGTGGAGGGACCATAAACTAGCTGCTTTGTCATACTCGACCACAATTTCCGACGGCATTGGTACATGTTTCTCAAGCTCCTTACGGTCTTTTATTGTACAAACTTCGGAATCTAGTTTAGTTTCAAGATTACGAATCTTTATTGCACAGTCAACTTGGCTGGAAACACCTGCATAATTCAAAAGTACGATAGATTGCATGCAACAAAATTACTTATCAAAAGAGTGTTACACTAAAGAAAGGAAAGAAGTAATCATGACTAGATGGATCCCTATCAGGAGATGCTTCTTCCAGGGATATCATTAGCTTCAAAAGAAAAGGAAACTGACCGGAGAAAAAAAAAGGTGCCCACGAATGCCAAATAAGAAAGAACAATTACCCTTTAAGTTAACAGGGGAAGCAGTCATTCCAAAAACAGATGGCCTCTTCTCCTTTGCTGTCGTATGATAGAACTCGGACATCACCAAAGAATACGGATGTTTCTTGACAGCATGATGACACTCATCCAGAATAAGGAGATTTATTGCTTCCATCTTTATTATGCTGTGTCTCAGAATGTTCAGAAGAATCTGAGCTGTCATCACTAACACCTGCAGGTGTGAGGAAGTAGTTGCTGTTACATGAAATACAAGTATCCCATAATCACAAACCAACCTCCAACTCAGCAGGGACTTTCGCTTTCTGTTTGTATTAATAGAAAGGTGGCAGCCACCATAGATTTAAGATTAATTGCTTAACTGTGATTATACAGGCATTTATTGTAGCTTTAGAATAACAAACAACCCGAACAAGAATGGCAAGTACGCAACCTTTGCTATTTTAATGTAGTACTTTAATGAAGCAGAAGAATCTCCCAATGTGAAGTCTAAAAGTGAAAACATGTATCCAGACAAGCATTTTAGAAGCAGGTAGCAGCAGCTGCGAGGTGCACAACAACCAAAAAAACTCGAACTCTGGTTTTCTGCATCCAGTGCATCCATGGGTATACATGTACTGTGAGCAGATTTTTGGCAAGTAATGCAGCTATAGGGAAAAACTGCCTATAAGAGGGCGACGGTAATGGCTGAAAAAAATGTATCATCCTGACATTTGACAACTTGAGGCAATGGCGCAAATTAGTAACTAGCACAAGTTTCAAATCTAAAAGTATGGTGAACCCGTGTATATCTACCTCTTCATTCTGAGGCTGCTAGGGGTTACTATTGCTTGCTTGGGCTATATTTGTCGCTTGCGTGATTCCAAGATTGGAAGAAAATTTTATGCTTGATTGTTCCTATTTATTTCCGTGTAAAGGTAAAACTTTGCAGATGAAGAATTGTCTTCATGGCTCTTATAATTTTCTATCTCGTAGAGGTGACTTTGCACGTTTTAATGTAGTACAGCCTTCTTGTATTCTCCCAGCTTAAATGTGAAGCATCTTACTCTGATATACACTAAGGTATTTTTACAGTAGAGATAAAGAATTTGACATATGGGTTTGCTGTATAAAGTGCTGAGTCTTCAGAAATAGATTATTTAAGCATTTCCCTGTTCCTCTCTCCTTTTTGAGAATCAAGCTGTCACATAAGTAATTTTTTCGGGTGCACATACACCACTGACCACACTTACATCAAGTATGCCACTGAAATGTACTAAATTACAGGAAAAAAATCATAAACAAGAAGTTATCAATATTTCTTCAGACTTTCCCCTCGTCGTCATTGCAAGGGGAAGAAGATAATCTCCGTCGGAGAAGAACAACCCAACACATTCCATAGCTATTATTTTCTAACCATTTACTCCCTCTGTCTACATGACTCAACACACCATTTAAGGTGAGATACATGACAGCAATAAATACCACTTAAATCACGATTAACGGCATGCGCTAGACCAATTTTTTGTGGTTGGAATGATTAATGCTTAAAACGGCATGATATAGACATAAAAAACAATATTAACCAATGATAAACTTCAAGGGACTAATTTGTAGATGGAGACACTATCCACCAACACCATTATTAATGTCACCTTGAGTCCATAACTTCCATGTCAGACTTATGAAAATGTAATAAGTGCGCCCAATCTGGTAATTTGGCATATATTTGGCATCATGCAAAATAAAAGTTTCGCAGCATGCACTAAGTTGGGTGATTTTTCCCAAGTAAATCAACATGCTAATATTGCAATCCTAAGTTTAATTTCTTGCAGCTATACGACAACTTACATTTAAAGCCTGTATGGCTCGTCTTTAACCAATATAGCAAGGAATATGTACTTGGTAAACTTGGTTAAAAGAAGTATGCCGGTAAAATTTTAGAAGGAATCTTAGTCCCTATTTGTGATCTTTGAGTTATTCAGGACTTCTCTTCTTCAATGTTGAACTTCTGGAGTGCAGTTTTTCAACAATGTACTCCAGCTTTGCAGCAAACGCCAAAGTCCTTGTAAATATTATTCATAAAGAAGTGCCAATGAAGGGGGTGAAACCCATTTACAGAAGGTACATATTCAGCAAGAGGAGCACAGCCAGAAGCTGTCCACAAAAGATAAGGAGGCTTCATTGGATCTTAATCATCCTCAGCCCAGCTGCGAAGAGTGAAAAAATAAATAAATAAGCTTCAACTGCGATTAGGATACCTCCAACCCCTCAAAAGCTCTTCTATTTCTTCCTTCCAAATGCACCAAAACAGACAAAAGGGAATCAACCCCCAAAATATCCTATGCCTCCTTCTTCAGGACACAGACCAGCTTCAAAAAAATTCCAAAACAGAACCCCGCATCACCCAGCTCAGGACCAAAAGATTGAAAACCAAAGTCAAGCAAATGGACAATGCAAAAGAAGATGGACCACAGATTCGCCAGCTTGTTTACACACAAAGCACCAACTGAAGTATATTATCCTTCGCCTTTGTAAATTATACCCTGGCAAAAGACCGATTCTAGCTGCTTCCAAGAGAAAAAAACAGACCTTGGGGGGAGCCAACGACCTCCAAATGGTCTTTCAAGGGAAAGAAGAATCAACACCAGTCTTCACAATTGAATAAACTTGGTCAAAAGAAGTTAGTTTGGTCAAAAGAAGTGTGCGGTGAATGAACTTCACCAAATATATGTCCTTATGACTCGCCTTCCAGACCACCCTATCATCCTCCCCTCTTCGCACCTTTAAAGAATAAAGTAGCCCCAGAAGGCAGAAACTGAATCCATCTCCCAGTCCTGAAAATTTCTCCTAAAAATGGGATTCCAAAAGAGATTATGCTCTAGAAGAACTCACCTCTGCCACTCGCGGTTGCATGCTATATGAAATAAATTATTTCTTTGAAAGTACTGAGGCTACTAAATTAATCTGGTACCTAAGCAAAATTAATAGAAAGTTTGATACAGCTGTCACCCTTATGAACAGATGTCAAAAAAAGGAAACAGAACTCATGTTTTAAAACCTCATATCGACAACAGAGCTCTACAAAGCGGACTTGCACGGCTGCCAGACACTACCATCGCTGCTGATGCCAGACACCCCTCTCGCTGCTGCTGCCTCAGATCTCCGGTACGTGTTGTTCCTTTCCCTTCACCTTCTCCCTCCCTTCTCTTTCTTCTTCTTACTCTCTGCCAGGAACCCTGGGTGCATGTCGGTGCCGTATTTGTGCCGTATCCAAGCCATACCCAAGACCCAGATATATGATTTAGAAACAAAAACTTCTGGACAGGCACCTGTGTGCGCCCAGCCGTACAGGGGCAGCACCCGATCTGCACGCAGTGCCGGTATGTCAACCAAAATGCACTTGTGCTCCACAAAGTCAACCCATTCCTTGCAAACACCCAGCCCCTGACTAAACACAACAGGTCTCGTAATTTTCAGCAGGGACCGAGACCCCGACCCCTCTCCAAAGTTCCCTACCGTTACTCTTCTCCATAAGAAATCCTGCTCACACATACGTCTCCAAAGCCACTTTTTGAGAAGAGAACAATTAAAAAGCAATGAGATCCTTGACACTTAAACCTCCACTCCGGAGCGGCTAGCACACTGAATTCCAGTTATTTCCTTTCTTTCGTGAAAGCTTCCCACAGAAAAGCTCTTTCCAGTTTCTCCAACCTCTTAGAAACAGAAGCGGGCATCATAATCAATGTTAATAAATTGGAGAAAGGGAGGCTGCACAAGATGCTTTTCATAAGGGTAAGTCTGCCTGCCTTAGAAAGGAATTGCTTCTTCCAATGTGCTAAACAATTTTGCAACGTTTGACAGCCGGATTCAAACATGCTTTATCATCAAACGAAGCTTCTAATGCAAGGCCCAAATAAAAGAATGGCTGCATACTCGACATCCAAAAGACTGAGCAAGAGACATAACATCAGAAACATTACCAACTGGGATGAGCTCAGTTTTAGCATATTCACGTTAAGACCCAAACAAGCCTGAAAAAATAAGAGAACCAACCCGTGTCACAAAAAATAATTGTATCATAGACAAACAAGTGGGAGATCTGAAAGACCAACTCCAGCGAATTAGCTGCTAAAAGGCCCTCAAACCGGCACAAGGCTTCCATTACAATTAAGGACAAAAAAGTGATCAAGAGTCTCCTTCACGACCATCAAAGAAGCTCATAGGGTAACTAATTCACAAAACAGTAACTTAGCTGCTAAGATGCAAAACCACATCTATGACCTCCCTCTACCGCCAAAGCCCATCACTAAGGCCCTGTTTGTTCCACGGAAAATGCTTCACGGAAAACGCTTTCCGGAAAATGTTTTTCCTGAGAATGCTTTCCGGAAATAGCAGTTCCTGAAAACATTTTCATAAATTTTATTTTTTGCTATTTGGGTGTCATGCAATGATACAAATATCTATAACAAAAAAAGATATGTTTTTCACTGTTTCCGCTATTTGACCATATCTATGTGTTTGTGTATAGGGGTGTGTGTGTGTGTGAGAGAGAGAGAGAGAGTGTGTGTGTGAGTGAGTGTAAGTGTGTGGGTGTGTGTGTGTGGGTGGGTGGGTGTGTAAGTGTGTAAGTGTGTGTGTGTGGGTGTGTGTGTAAGTGTGGGTGTGGGTGTGGGTGTGGGTGTGTGTGTGTGTGTGGTGTGTGGGTGTGGGTGTGGGTGTTTGTGTGTGGTGTGTGTGTGTGTGTGTGTGGGTGTGTAGGTATGTGTGTTCAATGGTCCGGAAAATGACTTACCAAGTTTTAAACGGTAAGTGGTTTTCCGACATTTTGTTCTTCAAAATAAGTTGATTGGAAATTTCCGTTGAAAAATCTTATGCATGTACCAAACACCGGAAAACCTTTTCCGGAAAACGATTTCCATGTACCAAACACCGGAAAATGCAGAAAACCTTTTCCGTGAAACAAACAGGGCCTAAATACAACAAAAACTCCCGGTTAACCTGATCATAGGCTTTTTCCATATTAAAACACACGAGCCCAGGCAAGCTCGCTCTAATTCTGGAATTCACACACTCGTTAGTATTAAAAACAGCATCCAGAATTGACCTGCCTCCAATGAACGAATTCTTTGACTCGGATATAACATTACCCGTGATCTTTTGAGGTCTGCGAGCTAGCACTTTGGAGAGAAAGTCACACTCCCCAATAAACTGATGGGTTTAAAATCTTTGATATCCACAACACCCCCTTTCTTTGGATAAAAACATAAGAATATACTGTTAAGGCTCCTATCAGAACTCCCTTGTTCGAAGACAAACTCAAAAAAAGCCAAGAGATCATTGGGACCAGGGGACTTGTCTCCAAGCTTGGATTCCACAATTACTTACTTCTTCAAAAGCAGCCTCCCACGAAGATAAATTTAACACTGTCAAGCCGAGGGTGCCGCTGATCAGGCTCAGCCAACCAGCTTCTTCTAGAAACCTACAATTTCCTCTTTAATGTCATTGTCTGAAAAACACTCCACACAACCGACCATAATCCACCTATCTGATTACAACGCTCGTGAGAATTAGAAACTGTATGAAAATATCTGGTATTACAGTCTCCTTCCTTAAAAAAAAGAGTTATCTTGCCTTCTGTCTCCAACATATCTCCTCGGACAAAAGAAGATGGTTGGCTTCCATTACAAATCCATACATCCGCTTCCAAGATATCAATCTCCCGAATACTAGAAAGCACCAAGCCGATCTCAGCTCAACCCTCCCTAGGACCAACTATTCCACTTCTTAAGGTCTAACTTTAACATCTTCGATTTTTATGCCAAGCAGTAACTAGGATTACCCACTACATTATAGCTCCACCAGCAAGCACCAACCATACCTGAAAATCCCGGCTCTTTAAGCCACATTTTCAAACCTTACGGGAGATTTCCGGACGAAGCACTCCACCGTCACGAAGTAAAGGGACATGATCAAGCCTTTCGGGAGGAAAACAAATAACGTTAATATCACCAGTCACCACCAATACACAAGGACGTATCCAATCCTGGTTAATCAAAGACAATTTGCACCAAAGGTCTCTATTCTTGCTAACCTTACCCGGACCGTACACCCCAGAGAAAAATGCAGGTAAAGTTCTCATCCACTACCTTCGGCAAACAAGAAGCTGAATGTGAACCATCTTGTAAAAAATATGGTTGTCCCACAATGCAATGATTCCCCCAACGCGTCCACCGCATCCAAAGTAACCCAATCAGCCCATTTACCATCCCCATTGGATCTAATTCCTGAAGAGACGAAGACACCAATTTGGTCGCCTTGAATACAAACAATGACGCAATCTCTTTAATGAAGCTTTAAGAATCCTCCTTTTCCTCCTTCTATTAAGGCCCCACACATTCCACGATACGCCCCTGAAATGCGTGATGGAAATGATTAAAGCAAAGCCACTCACCCCATCTCCAAGTGTACCCCAGCTCCTTCCCTACGTGAATCATTTTTCATAGACCAGCTCAGTTTTTTGAACTCCCCGTCCTTGGGTTTGAGTCATTTCCCTTCACCATGGGGTGGGCAGGCCTTAGCCCGGACATCTGGCATGCACCAGCAGTTGTGTCTAGCCCACGTGTGAAGGAACTAATTAGCTAAAAGGTGACTGGTACATCAAAGATCAAATGCAACAATTACTATTTTACCTCGACTACAAGGAGTTGGGAGGAAGGAATAATAAAACTGCTTTCAATGTTCCATCGAGCAAAGTTTTCATTAGCCACACCAGTTCTATGTTTCACCTCCCTATCAAGGGGTAAAATAACAGCAATAAGAACCTATATTACAGCCATTGTTACTAAAGGCACAGGTGCACCTAACGCGCAAAAGGTCCCTGAAGCAGGCACGCTCCTTCTCGAAGCGAGGCGCAAAATATAAAAGGAAATAGATATCAGAACATTAAACATATAAAATCATGTAAAAACTTCCCACACATGGCAATTTAACAAACTTCCAACACTAGAAAAAGTTTTTCAGATCCAATCAGAAGTAGTTAATCCTAGGTGAACATGACATTGTCATCCCCATTGTGAGGGGGTGAGGGCCAAGGCAAGAATGCCTTCTTCAAGAATCATAAGCTCAATTTTGTCTTCTTTGTCTACAAGGTGAACTAAAGGAGTACTACTTGAAAGGGAGCAGCAGCTGGTGATGGGGCACTGGAACAGTGAACAGCATCAAGAAATCGATTGATAAGAGATTTGGGGTTTTAGTTTTTTTTTTTTTAGATATTGATTTATGATGTTATGAACTAAAGAATTAAAAACAATGAACGGTTGAGATTATGCCACAATGGCAAAAATCAAAAACTTGATTTTTGGACTTTTATTTGCACCTTCACTGCGACCTTGAGCTGGGTAGGCGTGCAGGAGGCGACTCCTTTTAAGGAGCTGCGCCTATGCCTAGGCAAGGTGCACTCCCTGTGCCTTGCGCCTAGGCACGCTTTTGATAACATTGGCTACAGTGACTCTTCAAAATGTATCAAGTAACTGTGTCGGATACGACATCGTTATGGGATATGTGCATACACTTTTAATAAGAAACACCATCTCTTTTGTTTCATGAATGCTTTTTAGATGACAAAAATTTCTGATTAAACAACATACAAGACTTTTGGAAGGAATACGCAAGAGATAAATAGTTCAGGACCCTCTCGGCACACATACTAACCAGAAACTCGTGTTTCCTACTAAACATGAACGAACAAAGCTTACTGCTTTTTTTCTTTTATGTGTCTTTCTTGGCTATGGAATTGAACAGAAGGGATATCGATGTTATGATCCAGTAGCTAGAAGACTTCCTCTATCTCGTCATACCTCCTTTTTCTAAAATCTTTGCCATTCAAGTATCATCACCAGTTTCTTCTAAAGAGGATCTTATAATGCTTGATCCTTTCTCTGACATGCACTCGAATGAGAATCACGCTTTTTATGTCGATGTTGCAGAATCTCATTCAACTCCTATTGCTAACTCTGATACCAAGGCCATGTGATATAAATACCAACAATGAAAGTGCAGAGGCATCAGAAACAGCCCATTGACAACATAGGGGCTTCAACTAAAAAAGCCTATGTTCAAGAATGGGAGCTAGAAACGCGGCTAAGCCACTTTACATATAAACAGATGGCTTTAAAGATAAGGCAACATAAAAGACAAACAAGAAGAAAGGAACTTGATCCCTAACCAAGAAAACAATAAGAGTAACTAAAAGTGAAGACCTCAAGCTACCTGTTTGGTTTCAAACTCACGCTGCCACCTCCTAGAATCCCAAAAATCTTGACCCATCTCGCCACAATAATGGCCGACTTGAAAACCGGTTTGTCCACGAATAACTTCTGCTTGCTGCACATTGGAGAATAACACAATTAATGGTATCAACTCAGCTAGACATGGTTGAAGAGAATCTAGTAAGTGACAGTTTTTTAAACCAGTACCTGGTAAACAAGTGGAACTTTAGGAACTAGAAATACGGCCAGCATTTTCTTGCTTTGCCTTTGCAGATCACAAGAAACACTTTTTAGAAGGAGGACAGCAATGAGCGTTTTTCCCGCCCCTGTTTCGAGAAAAGCTAAAGTATTTTTGCTCTTAGCCTGTTCGAGAACATCTAACTGGTATTGGCGCGCTTGCTCCTCCGGAATTTTATCCTTGGGCTGTTCAACTTTCTTTTCAACCACTCCATTGCCGTCGTGACTTTTCTCAATGGGTGTCTTTGCATCCTTGTTTCTATCAAAATCCCAGGGACCCAAACGGAAAACTATCTCTTTCGAACCTAATCGGTCCCTCTCCCAATAACCCTTAGCATCCCTAAAATCCCGATCTCTATTATCTCTTCTGTTGCTACCATAGCGTTCCCTTTTCCTGCTTTGATCCCTATCCCTCCTATCAATCTCTTCCAGATCGCGAGGCCTCTTTCTACCCAACTGTCTATCCCGAGATTGGTTAGCTTGGCGCCTCTCATTCATCTGATCATCAAGATGCGGCCTTTTGCCAGACTTTTCATCCCTAACACAATTATAAATACGACATCTGGACACGCCATTACCGCAAATGTCTTCCCTGCAGTATACACTTCCATTTCCATTTGCCTCATCACATTGTCCTTTACCCAGCAGGGATCCTTTTCTGTCAATGGGATGCTCATTGCCGGTGTTGCCATCGTCCTGCCTCTCTCTCTTAATACCATTGCCATGGGTATCTCGTAAGCTGTTAAACTGACTAGCGTCATTAGAATTACCACTAGTAATTGCACACCCAGGAAGTGAGTCCACATGGACTTGTTGAATGGAGGGTCCATGAAGAGGAGGCAAGCCAGCAGAATTCTTGATGCTGTCAAGAATCCTGTCAATTCCGCCAAAGAAACCGGGATCGAGGTCTCGGTCGGGGCCGAGGGCGCCAGGGTCGAGGGGCAGTGGCGTGATGAAATCGGGGAGGAGATCATCGGTGGAGATGTCGATGTCCTCGCAGGCATCCAGCCAGTAGGAGGGCCTCAAATCATCGGAGATCAGCAATGGATCAAGTGGAGTCGTGTCTTCACCCTCCATTCTGGTCTGTTATAGGTTAGTATAGTCACTATCACAATAGTAATAAAAATCCTACCAGTACAAATCCAAAAAAACAGCGGCAGCAGCACGGCGGTGGTGATGAGAATTATACATATATCCAAATTACAAAATTGTATTTATCTTTATCGCCCAGCAAATCAAGCTTCCTCAACAACGGAAAATAAAGATTAAAAAAAAAACCTAGGCTAGCAGATAGTGATTTAGGGAAGGTAAGGGCGGTGGTGGATGAGGCGGTGGACGAGAATGAAGGGATAAGGATGCCAAAAAGATAAAAGAGAAAAGGAGATATGCGGACAGAGAGGGGGAAAGTATGCAGATTAGCGTGAGGATAGACCGCACGAAACACACGCAAGCAAATTACAAGTTGGAACTCAAAAAGAATTAGAATTTGAATTTGGGGGGTGTGATTCGAAAAGATTCTCACGGTCTATCTTACGCGATTCTGCCTCTCTCCTCTCTTGTTCTTCGGCGGTCGGAAGGCCAGGCCAGGCCAGCCCGACCAAAAAAGCTAATGCTAGCTAGCTAGCTATGGATTCGTGCTTCTTCTCCTCTTCTCTTCTCTTCTCTGATCTGATATATGTGTGTGTGTGTTGTGTGTGTGCGCGTGTTTTTGTAGTCTGAATCCTCTCCGCTGCGGCGTTTTGAACTTCTCATTAGGGTAGAACTACGTGCTAATACGAAGTAGAGAACTAGTAGAAGCAGAATTTAGAAGTAGGAGAGTAGAAGAGCACGAGGGGAAAGGGCAAGTAGCGCACGTACCGCCTGCCTACACAGTACACACACAAATAGAGTGGCTACGGTTCTACTGGGTCTGTTTGAAATTTGGTTTCTGTTTTTTTTTTTAAAAACAATAAACAAAATTAGTTTAATTTTTATTTTTTACAAAATTAAATGTAGGTTTGATTATCCAGTTTTTATTTTAAAAATTTTTTGAGTATTTGCTTATTCAGTTTTTTTTTTTTTGAATTTTTTCTTTGGTCGTGGTTGTGGTTGTGGTGGCGGTGGCGGTGGCCAGCGGGTGGCGATGGCTGGCAGCAGCCAGCGGTGGTGGGTGGCGGGTGGCTGTGATAGTGGGGCGGGTGGTGGTGGTCTCGTAACAAAAATCAAAACTTCAAAATGAGAGTTTTGAGAAATAGTCCCTGTTTTAAAAATTAGTTCTCAAAACTGAAGCGAAAAAAACGAAAATTGTGTCAAATACAATTTTTCTCTCTAGTTTATAAAACTGGAGAAAAAATTAGAAACTAAAATTTTACCAAACACTGCCTTAATCCGTTCAAAAGACTCGGGAATATTTAGAAAGTGTTTGCGATTAATTTTGAAATTGTCAAATCTGATTTAATTTAAAATAAATATGAATTGTGGGTGTTTGAAAAGATTTAGAGATTTAATCTGTCCCAAAAGGTAAAAACTGATTAAATTCATATTTTAAATTAAATATAATCATGGGCATTTGAAAAAGATTAAAATATTTAATCTATCCTAAAAAAGTAAAAACTGATTAAATTCAAAATCTTCGAAAGTGAGGATTATGAAATAATAGTCACTTTTCTCATAATTTGGTTTGATCTTCTAATTTACCATATTGTTCTCATATTTCTTACAAAATGACATCTCATATCCTTTAACAAATTTGAGAAAGTTATTGTAGTATAAACATTTATGTGAAATTGTGGATGGTTTTAATTTAAGATAAGAAATAAACAACTTTTGTAGAAGGTGAAAATAGCTTTTGATAATTTAGGTGTATATTTAAGTTATTTACAAATGGAAGTTATATTTACATTAGTTGTAATAATCCAAAATTTGTGTCGTTTAACTTTAAAACAAGTAAATCACTTTGTGCAAATATGAGTAGTGGCAACTGGGGGTGGTCGGATAAATTTTCAGCGTTAATGTCTTAATAAGAGTAATAATATTTTGGGGCAAATCAATTTCTTTGGGAGGGGCTGTTTTATAATTATTAAATTATTAGCAGATAAATGTAAACAAAATGAAAGAAAAGGGGATTAGGGAAGTGCCGTAAAAACAGATGTGGGGAGTTAGGGATTGAAAAAAAGGTTTTGGCTATGGAATCGGAACCTTAGCGGTTGAATAATTCATCAAGGAAAGGAAAAGAAGAACGTATTCAAAGCTTAGTGCTAATTTGATGGTTTCGTATGTAATCGCTCACCTTCATATGCAAGAAGGGATTTAGACCTGTTTTTATTTTCCTCCCTATTAGTTTTGTTATGGCAGATGTTTGTCAAATATGGAGGTAATTGATTTTGTTTATGCTCTTGTGTTAATTTTGGGTTGAATCGACTAGTCTTAGAGATAGGGCTCGAGTATAATTAAGGTTACCATGATGGTTTGATTCTAGAGCATAAATCTACACTACATCAACTGTAATTTTTATTTTGCCTAGCCGTACGACTGACTTGTACTAATAAGTCGGTGGGAATAAAAAAGGAAGGACAAAGAATCTGATCTAGTAGAATTCTTGGCAATTGGAAGGTTTGGGTTATTGTGTTAATGGGGTTACGCTGGATTAGGTTGCATACATTAGTTTAATAAGAAAATTCAGCAATACCACCAGAATGAACCACCAAAAAATATAGGAAGGGAAAGAATAATAAGAACAAGGTTAGAATGTATCTGAATGATTTGAAATTGTTGTTTCATGTTTTAGGATTGACAGACGGACAGTTGAAGATACAGACATTTTTGAGCTGCGAAATATCTCCGTTTGTATAAGTATCATTTGTTTTGGTTAATGTATATTGTATATATTTTCAATGCTGGTTATGTCTCTGATATTTTATGCCTCTGGACGCTGTTACGCCGCTCTTAAGTGGTCAAGACCCTGGATTCGGAAACGCATTGTTGTTGGAGTAATGTCATTGTTCATTCATATCCCTACTAGCTCAATGCGTACGTGAAATTCTAAATGATGGAAGTCACTTTTATATTAGCTATGTTGTTTTATTCATATTCATGGTTGGTTAACAATGCGTTAAGGGTTAATATTCATCTCTATGCCTAGCGTTGGCCTGAAGGGAAGGTGGGTACTTGTTGGGCTTAAGGCTCATGTTTATTGTTCCGTGTCTCAGATGAACATCCAGCCGCTGTCGAGGACTAGTCTTGGTTGAGAAAAAAAATCAGGGTAAGTTGTTTCAGATGTGCCCGTGATTACACATGGCGGCGGTTGTATACAAGTTACAGTCGAAGTGTAAATGGCGGTGGCCGCCACAAGGTGGTCTAGTAATGAATGCCGATATTTTAAAAACCTTATACCAATCACGACGTCGATTACCATACGTCAAAAACCAAGTACCAAACTAGATTGATTTGTTTGGTATTATGATTTATACTGCATTGTCCACCTCCCTTACCAGCAACTTCCTAGGATGCTTGAAAATTTTGTCAGTTGAAGCACTATATCTTGTTTTCTTCACGTTAAAGTACTTATTATACAAATGAATTCTCCTCGAATTTTGGCAATCATCATTTAACATGGTGTTTGCACAACAAAATATTCATTTTTACTAATAAGTTTACTTTGATTAAATGTCACTAAATGTCATTTACTTTTTATTATTTCTGAAGAGACAATGAAAGATTCAAGAAGTAAAAGAAATTAGGTTTTGAAAATGGGTCATATCAATAGGGATAAGTGTGGTTGGTTACTTATTAGTGGATGATTATTTTGTAAGTGGGTAGTTTATCTCTAAGTGAATAGTTTATCTTATAATGGTAATTATTTTCTACAAAGCATGATTGAGAAGATAACGGAGGGAGCAATCGATCGTGGGGTTTGAGAAGTTACTTCCAATAGAGATAAGGAGTGACAGTTACCAGAAGAGAACAGTTACAATGGTGCGAGTATAAAGGCAGATGAAGGCAACAGAGAAAGGGGTCGTCAAACTCATCAACAAAACTAGATTAGGAAGAATAGTTTATTTAGATTTCTTTAGGCAGTTTGTTAGACAATCATCAATCAGACAAATCAAGTCTTGAAATTTTTTTCTTTCTTTAGTTTAAAGGCTTTTGCTACCATTAATAGGAAGTTCAGTTTCCAAACTTGAAAACATTCATGTGTAAATATTCGCAATCAATCAAAAGCTCTCTTTGTCTTTTATGGGTTCACAATCGTTCTACTTTCAGTTTTCGTTTTCATTTTTCATTTTCAGAGAAGTCTCCAGGCCTTAGGGGCAAAAAAGATTCCACATTATTCATCTGTTGTGCTGCGGGCGTACGATCGATAGTGAGTTTGCCCCACCAGCGCAAACACATGGCAACATCTTCTTTATCACGAATAACTTTTAACAAACGAGTCTCATCACTCTTCATTTTTTGTGATTATTCGAACGAGTCGCTGTGATACACGCGATGTGTGTGTGAAAATAAAATTAATAATATAAAATAAAATATTCATCATGTATAAATATTTATTATCACATTCGGTAAAATGAATTTTACATTATAAAAACTAAAAGTTGTTATTCATTATTTAAGCTTTTGTTTTGTAAATTTTTCAAGAAAAAAATTATAGAATGTCACCAAAAAGATGTTACATCAAATCATGTTTTCTATTTATATATAGTATAGATACAGATAGATATAAATATAAATGTAGATATGCTTGCACCCAAATGATTGCTCAGTTATTATTTTATTAACCTCTGCTTATGGCCACAAATACTAGGGCCCCGTTTGACACTCTTTTTTTCCCTCTTTTTTTTTCAGTTTTAAAAACTGAAAAAAAAAGGAGCGTTTGGTAACCATTTTTTTTTCAATTTAAAAAACCAGTTTTTAAACTGCAGAGTAAAAAAAAAAACTCCAAAAACTGGTTTTTTTTTTCACTTTGGGTTTTTTTTTTCGACCACCACCACCACCCTCCCACCGCCGGCAGCCACCTCAGGCGACCACCGCCGGAGACTGCCGGCCGCCGGCAGCCACCTCCGGCCGCCGGCGACCACCGCCGGAGACTGCCGACAACCACCTCCGGCCGCCGGCGACCACCGGCAGCCACCTCCGGCCGCCGGCAGCCACCGCCGGAGACGGCCGGCAGCTACCTCCGGCCGCCGGCCACCACCGCCGGTGACTGCCGGCAGCCACCTCCGGCCGCCGGCACCACCGCCGGAGACTGCCGGCAGCTACCTCCGGCCGCCGGCCACCACCGCCGGTGACTGCCGGCAGCCACCTCCGGCCGTCGGCCACCACCACCACCACCGTCGACCACCGCTACGCCCCACCACCGCCACCGCAAACCACCAAAATAAAAAGGGTTACCAAACACCAAAAAAAAAACCTAAAAAAAAAAGGGGTTATCAAACACCCACTTGTTTTTATAAAAAAAAAAAATTAAGCTGCTCTTTAAAAAACTGCTCTTTAAAAACTGAAAACCAAAAAAAAAATTTTGTCAAACGAAGCCTAAGTGTTGTTGCATTCGGGGGCTCGTTAGGTGTTGTTCAGAAATTAAAGACTGGAACATTGTCACTCGAGGTTTCTTATTTTCCTGATCAAGACTTGTGTAATTTGAATTGTGGGCATGGATTCAATAGTAATTGCTATAGTAAATCGGGTTTTAAACATTGAAGGGGTATGTTTTTGGTAATTTCATAGCTGAGAGTTTGTTACTATTAAACATTATATGCTTGCGTATTGTGATTTATGATGCTCCTCATACTGGTCTGTTTTGTAAGAATGAGGAAGTGTAAGACCTAGCACATTGCATGAAGCTTGGTTTCATGGACTTGCGATCGTTGTCGTATCTACGACTCATGTCTTGGGTTGGAGTGTGACATTACCTTTCTAAATGGATATGAGAAATTTGTTTATTAAGTATCCTCTATGGTTATTTTGTCATATTAGAACTAATTTAAGCACTTTTTATCTAAATAATTTTTTGTAACTTTAAACTGGTTTATAACTGCTTTTACCAAACAACAAACTGATTCTGCTCAAGGTGATTCTAAAAACTTATTAAGATTTAAGTTGAAATCTGTTATTTGGAATCAATCTTAAACGGACTCTTAATTAGATATTTGTTTACATTTTATCCGTATATGAATCGACTGGTAAATATTGTTTTGATCTGAATTGGGTACGGCTTATCCAGCCGCCACCTTTCTTCTGACTCTTCAATCTTGTAGTCTTCTTGTTTTTTTCACAGTCTAGCTTACTCTCCTCACTTTTTTCATCGCTGCAACACCACCGATCCCCTACTCACCACCACAATTATCTACCACCACTACAACGGGACCCACCAACCACATGTATCGACCACCACTATAACGTGGCCCATTAGTCCACTACCGACTGGCATCACATAACCAAAAGCCCTACACCCCAATTGAATGCACTTCCTCATGTCCACTTCCATTCACCCCAAGGCCTAACCATTTGTTCATATCCAAATTCAAGCCCATTTGTTTTCTCTCTCCACCAGGCACCACCGTTAGGCCAAACCGCAATGCCGTTGTTACCACCATCTCACCACTATTGTCACCACAAAATCACCACCGTCATAAATCAACAAATCGACACCTTAACCAACTCCAGTGCCACCGTTGATTTTCAATTTTTCAGCACCACACACACATCAGCTAACACACCAAGTTGGATCCGTCACCAATCTGTCTAGCCTTTGCTCAAATTGATGAAGCTTTCTTTATATTTGGCAGATCTACATCCCATTTTATTACCAAAACCTTTGTTGATACGGAAAAGGGGTTCGCTGCTACGTGGAGGTGCTACAAAGGATGCAGTCTGAGTCAGCTTCCAAGTAGACAAAGTGGGAGACAGCAAGGATGGAGTAAGGGCTGAGAGCAAGGCTCCCCAGACAGGTCGCGAGGGCTGACAGAGCCACGTAGGCAGGGCGACGACGAACAAGGCCGACGGTCCACTCGTTCGTGTCAAGGGTGCAGCATCAAGGGTCTGGTGACCAAGGTTCAAATGTGTTTCTCTCACTAGAATTCCAGAGAGAATGTCTTTTTAGAGAGAGAAAGTGAAAAGTCCAAATAAGAGAAAGATCCTTAAATAAGCTCCAAAGTCCACTATTTATAGGCAAAAAATATGCATATGTCATAAGTTGACATGTGTCACCCTCTGGGAACGACACGTCGCCAGGGGGTCTAAAGTACTGATTCTCCGTTGGACTGTCGGTCCCCAAGTTTGTGCTGCTCTACCCTTACAACATCTCTCTGCCTGTCTGAGAAAACTGATCATGTCGCGGTAGCATGGTCAGAGTAGCCCAGTCCAAGCCCTTATTGAATCCCACTAGGTGAGTCAAGAGATGCGCAGAGAACCTGACAGCGGTGAGGGTTGCCCCTGTAGCCAACTGTCAGGCTGACTAGGCCCGATGCCCTCCAAGGACCTGCTCCAGTCCCGGCGTGACCCGTGGGTCATTGCCCTGGTGGTGTCGACGATCAACAGCAATATGAGTAACATGAGTGGCCATGGTCGCCGTTTGGTGCTTAGAGTTCGTTGCGGGGAAGTCTTCGCGTCAGAGTTCCCTGTAAGTGTGATGTCAGTGGCTTTAAGGTTATGCCGACAATGGCTTCAGGGTTGCGAGCCCATCCTGCTACGAAGGCCAAAGCCCCCGGTGATTGAGCCGGCGATGGCACTAAACCCGTGATGGTGCTAAGCCCATGCCGCAGTTTGATTGAGCCGACGACGGCACGAAGCCTGTCCCGCAGTTTGATTGAGCCAGCGATGGCGCTAAGCCTGTGATGGCGCTAAGCCCATGCCGCAATTTGATTGAGCCGGCGACGGCACGAAGCTCGTCCCATAGTTTGATTGAGCCGGCGACGGCACGAAGCCCGTCCCGCAGTTTGATTGAGCCAGCGATGGCGCTAAGCCCGTGATGGCGCTAAGCCCATGCCGTAATTTGATTGAGCCGGCGACAGCACGAAGCCCGTCCCGCAATTTGATTGAGTCGGCGATGGCGCTAAGCCCATGCCGCAGTTTGATTGAGCCGGTAACGGCACGAAGCCCGTCCCGCAGTTTGATTGAGTCGGCGATGGCGCTAAGGCCGTGATGACGCTAAGGTCGTGCTGTATATTGATTGAGCTGGCGACTGCACAAAGCCCATCTCGCAGTTTTGATTGAGCCAGCGATGGCGCTAAGCCCATGCCGCAGTTTGATTGAGCCGGTGACAGCACGAAGCCCGTCCCGTAGTTTGATTGAGCCGACAATGGCGCTAAGCCCATGCCACCGTTTGATTGAGCCGGTGACAGCACGAAGCCCATCCCGTAGTTTGATTGAGCCGGCAATGGCGCTAAGCCCATGCCACCGTTTGATTGAGCCGGTGACAGCACGAAGCCCGTCCCGCAGTTTGATTAAGCCGGCGATGGCCTAAGCCCGTGATGGCGCTAAGCCCATGCCGTAGTTTGATTGAGCCGGCGACGGCACGAAGCCCGTGATGGCACTAAGCCCATGCCGCATATTGATTGAGTAGGCGACGGCACGAAGCCCGTCCTGCAGTTTGATTGAGCCAGCGATGGCGCTAAGCCCATGCCGTAGTTTGATTGAGTCGGCGACGGCACGAAACCCATCCCGCAGAGAGGGGTCCTCGTGCCGGGGCATTACGAGCAGAGCCCCCAGAATGCCGCACACTTTGGAGAGTGGGTCGAAGCATGTTCCACGTCCATGGCAGGGGCGCATGGTGTGGTGAATAAGTGTGATGCCCGCAGGCCTGTAACATGGTTATGGCGCATGGGCACGGCGACGACTGTCGCGGAGGTATACTTGGTGCCGGGGCACGTATCATAAGAATGGCGCAAGGGCGCAGCGACGACTGTCTCCGAGCAATACTTGGTGCCGGTGGCAAGTATCATAAGCATGGCGCAAGGGCGTAAGGGCGCAGCGACGACTGTCTCCGAGCAATACTTTTGATAGTGTGCTGCCGTCGTGACGATTGCGCACGGTCGGTGACGAGCATCAAGTGACCATTGGTGTTGAGTGCGCATTGTAGAGAGCGCGATGAGTGATGTCGGGGGTTTAGGAATGACCCTTGGAAGGCAAAAGGGTGGCCGACCCCCCTTGAGGGGAAGGGGTGGTCGACCCCTCACAATAAAGGGGTGGCCGACCCCCTGAAGGAAGGGTGGTCGACCCCCTTGAGAAAGGGGTGGCCGACCCCTTAAGGAAGGGGTGGCCGACCCCCTTAGGAAAGGGGTGGCCGACCCCTTGAGGGGTTGATCCCTTTTTCCAACGATTTGACTGTGTTGATGTCGCTGCATTGGTGATGCCTGTGGATGCTCGAAAGGAGATGCACTTTGACCGGGTTATGGCGTTGAATAATTGACCGTTGACTGGGTGATGTGTCACACGACGCAGGTCCCTTAGCAGGTCCCGGGGGTCTGACCAGGATAGGGTATGAACAACCTTTTTGCAGACGGTGTCAGTGAAAAAAAATCGGGTATTACCCGTTGACCTCATCTGTAAATAGAATCTTCAATAAGCGAAAACAAGCAGGTGTAATAAGATTATGTATATTGAAAGAATACCAAAATCTTAATACATTTGCTCGCAAGTAGGCCCGACCATCTTGTAGAAAGATAACCTTTTCTTGGTTATTTATTTATGAAAGTTGAATTTTGGCGAGTGTTTTACCCAAATGTATACAGAAATTGATTAGCCAAGAGTTAACCTTCCAAAACTTTTAAAATAAAGTTGATCAAGCATGGAGTTGGTGGGGGAAGGGGAGAAGGAAAACAAGTGGTCTTTTTTTTTTTAGCTAAGCTTTGGTGCTGTGAGTTGTTCCCCCTTCTCACCCCCCCCCCCCTAAAATCCCCAACACACGATGGAATAAGAATCCCACCCATCCATCTCTTATCCTATGAAGATGAAGCCTAAATGGGAAAGACAAAATTCAACAAAAAAAGATTTTTTTAATCAGCAAGGAAGTCAACTGAGGGTAGATCACCCCAAAGTTCATCTTGTTTATCCTAGATTAGGGCATAGACGGCATCGAACTTGAGTCAGCTCGAACTATTCTAAGTATATATCAATATTTGTGTACATATACATGTGTGTGTGCGCACGCACGCGCGCCCCACACACACACATAGTAATGATTAATGACAAGTGCATAAGGGTGCACATTATCCATAGGCAATAGGTCAAATTATGCTTTTTGGAAGTGATAGAATTGGATAGATGAAGGTTATATCATTTGCGATCCGTGATGAAATAAGCATTAGTGAGCAAATTCCAATATAGGCATTGATACGGCGAACTGTTAACTTGATGCAAATAGTTTTCTAAAAGGACTGGATTTTATTCCCACCCTTTATAAAAGAGATGTTTCATCCTCTCACGTTCTTGTTTTTGTTGTTTGTGTGATCCAAGTAAATTGTTTTCTCTCGTAACATAGAAGGGTACCTTGATAAGAGGATTTAAGGATATCCTACAAGTTGGTACGATCGATTAGGGCTTAGGTTTATAGGGTCTTTAATTCAGAAGCTAGGATTAGGGTCTAAGAATCAAAAGAAACTTTTGGATTATTATAGATTGCTGTCCAACAGCGTTTAGTATTTTGGAGCCTTAACCAAATAAGAAAAGTAACTAAAACACAGGAAAAAAAAAAACCTTAGAGCCTCGCTAAGGCGTTCTAATATCTTATGTAAAAGAAGATGAATGGAGTCTTACCATTGAAACAAAAAGTCACTTACTTGAAAATTATATTACTCCAATTCTTCTGGTAGTTGTTATAATGCTTGTTCGTATAGAGAAAACAAGAGAAGCATTTCCTACTAAGTAAATGGTTCTTGTATTCTAGAATCTTCATAATTACCTTGCGCTAAACAAAAAATGTAATACAAAAAGGACTTAGGAAATTTGGTAACTACTATGATTAAATCTAATAACAAAGAGACTCGAAAAAATGTAGTAACTTGTAAAATCATATTCTGGCCTTTTCTGAAAATCTTTGCTTTTTAATTTTCTTATGTTAGCCATGAATATGCTCTAGCTCTAATATTTGATCCTTATCAATCCCTCCTGGCTTGGAAAAATTCGTCTGAGATAAGTTTGAGTCATTCTACAACTCCAAGAGGTCCATATTGCGCCCCAAGATCTCTTAGTATATTTCATAGGCTTTGAGAATATGTCAAATGATTGATTAGTTTCAACTCTACTATCTGCACATTTGGCAAAAAGAACGTACCCTAAATGTCACATAGAATATCTTTCAGATACTCTAATGGTTGTAAGAAGCGATCTTGCTGTATTTTTTTAGTAGAGGTGAATTTCATGAGATACAAAATTTATAGCCTTTGTAATTCAGCAATGGATGCTTGTTTGTAATTCAGCAATGGATTAGATACAAAACTCATAGCTGGAAACCGTAGGCCTTAACAGCTCTCAATAGTGCAATATGCCAAGCTTGGGGGTTAGAGCAAGCCTTCTTGCTGAAATAAGATAGGCAGGCAATAAACATATATAGGAATGCAGGGTGTGTATACTTTAGACTATCTTGTATAGAATGTGAAGGTAGGAAGGAATGTAAATATAGAATGAGATAGGAAAATGCAACTGTAAAAGAAGTATGCACTTATTGGAAATAAAAAGGACTTTTACCCCAAAAAAAAAATTCATGAGATAAGTACTCCCTTTAACATGCTAGTTAACCTCCTCAATAGCTTCTTTTATAGACTCAATGTCTCCGTGGGGCTCATGAAACAAATAGCATAGCTAAAGCTACAAATGCACAACTTTGAAGTATTTCAAGTCATTCTTCCTCCTTTTCATCTTTTCCATTCTTTCGTTTAACATCTAGGAGAATAGCTTCGCGGGGTAGATTTGTATCAGGCTTATCTACAAGCTTTTGAACCGCTTCACTAATTGTTTCCTCATGAATGTTAAGACACATGTAGGCATAATGTTTAGACCTTATCATACATATGTCGTTGAAATCTTTAGGATAAACAACACTCCTTCAACCTATCTTTCATCTGCTCCCATGTAGTTAAAGGTGGTTGATCAGTTTTACGATGAAGCTCCTCAATTGTCTACCACATTACACATAGGCTTTACCTTTAAGTTTCCTTTTCGAATTGAGCCTTCACAATGTGAGAAGTATTAAAGTAATTCTTTATGATATAACCCATTTAATAACATTAACCAGATCACCAAAGAAATCATCGGCCTCAAGATGTAATCTATAGATACTAGCAATTGATGATCAAAACTATCGAGATCTCTCCTCATGACAAGCTTCCTCTTTTTTGTTACGGCCTCCATATATACCTAAGCGCTTTTTAAACATATCAAACTTCATACTCATATTGGAAAATTCTTTTGTATGCCTTTAGGGCGACCTTTGAAGGATAATAATTTCCTCTACAGGGTACCCTACGTTGTTAAGTGCATGAGACTTGTAGCCAAAAACAATCTTCTTTGATGCCAAAACTAATATGGGAACAATTGTCACATTATGCTTTTTATAAGCAACAAAATTCAGTATATAAATGTTGCATTATGTTGTAAATCGTAATGCAGTAAGCATACATGACCATATATAAATATATATATATCATATATCAAGTAAAACGAGAAATTTAATGAAACTCAATAATAACTCCTTTGTGCAATACATCATCACTTATTTTTTCAATTTAAGTGTGAATTTATAGAAACTGTATACTAAACATAAAAGCGTCACAAATGTCACCAATATTATGTTGGATGGTCCAAATTAGTTAATTTAGTAAATCTTATTTCATTTGAAAATTATTCCAAACATTCGAAAGCTTTACCTAACAAGTGTAGTAACCTATTCAGACTTATTTTTGACTAATCTGTCCTTGAAGAGAATTCTCTAATCTAAAATTAAAAGTCATTGATTAAAATAACATTTGTGAAAATTAGAGCAAAAAAATAACTAACAATTGATTTACAATTTAACTAACTTTAGTATATATTTAGCACAATCAATATAAAAAACTATCTATATAGTATAACTTTTGCAATCAATTATGTAAATAAAAAAGGCCATATTTTTAGGTGGAACCTCACGATAAAAAAGTCTCATTGATCATTATAACAAATTTAACTTGCAACTAATAAATCTTCTTGGTAAATCTAATAGGTAATAAAAGGCATTTATAGTTATGTATCACATATTAATATCCCTACAGGTCTCAAGTATTATTTTGGATAGGGTTCTTATTTTTTAAATCAACTTAATTTCGCAGGAATATGATGACTATATGAGTAAGTCTTATATAATTTGAAAACTAATTTTAAACGTTTTGAAAATCTACCTAACTAATATACTAATTTGTTAGAACTTAATTTTGACTATTGTATCCTTCAAAGCATGCTTTAGTATGAAGATAGAACTCTATATATTAAACTGCAAAAAATAATGTGAGATTTAGAAGAAGAAAATGATGTTTCGATTGATTTAGTTGAACTTCATTTGTTAGTTTGGTATGAGACATGAATCTTATAGCAATGGTTAAGTAGATATTTATGGTTTCTAAGAAGTTGTTCAAGACCGCAAATTGGTGGTGAGATACGAATCTCATAGTATTAATTGGTACAATTGGAATGCATATAGTACTTCAAATATCCGACTATTTCATGTATTATTCTTTTTTACTTTAGATAATACTTGTAGCTGTAAATGATGTAGCTTTCCTAATACACAATGTTCTTTTGACAATATTTACCTTATTTCAAATAACAATATACGATGTAACAATATCGTTCTTTCTTTAAGGTATAATCTTGATTGCAACTTAAGAGTACCAAGTTGATTTGAAGTTTGGCATGATTGTTTATCTAGGCAACAACTTAAGTTCTTCAAAGCTGTTACCCAAGTTACTCTTAAGTTATAATATCAAACTGATCAAAGGGCTTGATAGGTGTAGTGTCATTTATATAATTTTCTGTAGCACTGGAATCAGAAGGTCTCAGAGACTAGTATTGCAGTAGTTTCTGATGCCTGGTTATCTCTTGTTGTTTGTGTTCATGGCTTTGCCAACGCATTCCTGGCTTTGGTTTCTCTCTTTGTTAAGATTGATTCCTTTAGTACTCAGATACACAATCATCTCCCAATACATACCTACCTTCTTTTAACAAAAAGTAACATATACAAGTTATATCTGATAGGTTCCACTCAAATTGTTAAGCCTTGCATGTTGGTGGAAGTTTGTGCAACATTTTTCAAAGAATGATCGCAATTGGTATACACAGAGATAAACCTGATTCAACCTATTTTTAAGGCTTCAGATAGATTAAAGCTTTAGTGTTTGTAACCATAGATACATATGTTACGATGAATGATCGGAATTGTTATAAATATATATATGGAACAAAGTTAGCAATTAGTGATTGATGTTTCTGTTTCTTTTGGTTAGTCAACTACCTATAACATTTGTAAGTTGATGCATGTGCTGTGGGAAAGCCTTAAGACGTGGCAGTTCTAGGCATGCACAACTTTCCTATTCATTATTTGTTGGTACATGTGTGACTTGCAATCTCATGAAACTGCAGATTGCTTGCGCATTGCCATTTTAGAGAGGGAACAGTCTAGACATGCATTTTTTATTCTCCTCTATGTTGTGTTCGTTAAATTTTTTTCTTTTTCACTTGTTTCCAACATTTCAAAACATTCCATTTATTGTTTAGGATGACATTTCTTATTGCTGAGATACACTTGCTAGCCAATTCTTATGAGGAATGCATACCACACCAAGTACAAAACCTATTTATTAGGAAATCTTCCTTCATATGAGACCTTGAGGAAGGGAATTTTTGAGGTAGGGGCTGCCTTCATCATGTTCACTGGTATACTGTTTGAGCTTTATTTGTTAGCTATGCTAATGACGGATTCCCTTCTCACGGTGGGGGTGCTAGTATAAGGATGCATGGGAACTGAACTTTATCATCGAGGAGAATAAGTCTTTAGTATTTTGTAACATAGATTTTGCTTTGTAAAAACATGTCAATCAAAAGTATAGGATAACAAATAAATAAACATGATTTTGCACTGGATTAATAGAGGGGCAAATCCCAAAACTGTACCCTCAAGTTTACATTTTGTACAGCTTTAATACCCAACTTTGAATGTGTGCCAAAGAAGTACCACTACAAGAAAAGGCTATTTAGCGACAGACAAAAATTTGTCGCTAAAGGCAGTTTCAACTACGCCCGGACGACAGCCCCCCACGACATCATGCCCCTCCACAGCTCTTGTGGCCCTCCACTGCTGCACCACCACCGTCGCCACTGTTGCGCCACCTCCGCCTCCGGTATGTCTATCTTACCCTAATTGTGGTTTAATGTATGTGATTTAATACATGTGGGTTTGAATTTAATATAATGTGGTTAATTTTGAGTTTGAATTTATGCATGTGAGTTTGAGTTTGACTTTAATTTTACCCTAATTGTGGTTAATTGAAGTTAATTTGTTGTAATGTATAGTGTAATTTTACTCTAATTGTTCATTGTTGCATGTCATAACTTTAATTGACATTAACTAAACTCGAATTAACCCTAAGTAACCCTAATTGACCCTAGACAACTCTTAATAAAATTTAAAAATAAAAGCTTAAAAACTCAATTAACCCTAAATAACTCAATTAGCCCAAACTGGCCTAACTACCTTAATTAAACACGATAAACCCTAACTAATTAAATTCAATAAACCCTAACTAAACCCTAATTAACACTAATTAGCTGTAATGAATAATAATTAAACCCAATTAGCCCATATAAACCATAACTAACCCCTAATTAAACCTTAATTAATACTAAGTAACCCTATTTAAACCCGATTAATCCTAATTAGCCGTACTTAGTCCTAAGTAACCTAATTAATCCTAAGGAATTAACCCTAATTAACCCTAATCAACCCCTAACACATCTTGAAGTAACCCTAATTAATCTCATTAAATCTGAATTATAGGTGACACAATATCATAATCATAGGTCTCAATTTAACCCTAGTTAACCCTAATTAATCCTGATAAGCTTAAATACAACTCTAACCCTAACTAAACCATTAACCCCATCACAATTACAGGTGACACGATATCAACTCCACGAATGAACTCTATATTCCATCGAAAAACGTGAGTTGGCTGCCCACATTAGGAATATTTGTTGTTATTTTGTGATGTCCATAAGTTGAAAGTGAATCATTTCAGTTATGGCATATTCTTGCAAATTAACCGAATTATTCTATTTTTCCAAAATTTTAAAATTTCAAAAAGATGGTTACATATGTTACCAATTTTCAAACGCGTACATGCATAAAAACCGTTAGTTCCTGCTCAAAGGTACTCATTACAAAGTAATGCTTTGTAATGAGCCTTTGAATGTCCAGTTTGGACAATTTGAAAATGCTGAGTGTTTATAAAAACAGTGTATCGACTCATGCTTTGTGTTCTATGTCGTGGATATCTGGTACACGTTATCCAGTGTTTCTCTGGGTGCATACAGATCTGGTTTTCTAACATCCATTAATTCTTGCAAGAGCAAGATTAGACGGAGGTTAGAACACATCATCGATGTCGTGTACGTGGAGAAATACGGGGAGGTGCTCCGAAATTTTCACAGGTATAGGACTAAACATGAGTTGGTAATTGTTTTATAAACATGTGCTTTTCTAGATGGGATAGGACCACCACCTATTAGAGAACAGAAAGGGTATATATAGACACGTTGTCACATGTATGCATTCATTTCCACATCGACTCTGCCTAATTATCCATTTTGATTTAAGGTGGTATATAGTACGTAATCTCAGTCGTCATGTCGGTCAATCGAAGTTGGATAGAAGGAAGAATGATGATGATTTTGAGGATTACGTCGACAAATTTCTTGAGTTTGCTTACACGCATCCTGCATATGTTGACTTTGAGACGATAAGGTGTCCGTGCAGTAAATATGAGTTATTGCATTGGAGAAGAAGAATGGTGGTAAAATGGCACCTTCTCCGGTATAGTTTTATGGGTGGATACACAAGGTGGACACAGCACAGGGAAACAATAGTATCGTCATCCAACTCAGGTAGTCTAGCTGATGTTAAGTAGGAGGCACATTATGATTACAGAGATATTATTATGGATGATGGCCATGCTACTGTTGAATGGGGAGAATACCGCGGCGATGACAGTCCCCAGTAGCCGAAAGATGGGGCTAATTAGTTTTATCTTTGTTAAGATACGTGGAGGAGCCATTGTGGGATGGAATTCGAAATTACACACGACGGTCTGTTATTAGTCGGTTATTATAATTGAAATCGGACCACGGCTAAGTGAGAAAAGATTTAACGAGTTTGTCATTTTTATCAAAGAAATTTTATCAGAGAGTCCATCCCGAAGGGATGGACGGCCCAGATCGCATATTTTTGCGGCGCTGTCAGCAGTCCGCTACACAGTGTAGCGGACCATCCTTTTTACCATTTTGCCCCTCCATCCCCTCCGCTACACTGTCTAGCGGAGCACATAATTGGGCCCACGTTGACAGCCAAAATGTCGTCCGCTAGACAGTGTAGCGGACGACTGACACAGTCAACACGACTGTTACTTTGTCATTATCTTACCGTCCGCTAGACAGTGTAGCGGACCGTTTTTCCCTTTCTTTACTCCGAAACCCTTATTCATTCCTTCTAAACTGCTATTCATTCCTTCTTCTCACAATTCTTCTAGCGGTGTTGGCAAGTAGATCGGCGCAATTTCTTCTCAAGAAATCCTTTATTCGACGAATCAATCACGTAACTTCACAAACCAATCCTTTATTTGTTCATAATCTAGAGTTGTTATCGCGGCTTATGCATGATTTTGAATGTGTGCGAAACGCTGCATTGTGCTAGCGTTTGTCAATGTATCTATACATATAGATAGATTATATATGTGTATTGCGTATTATTTGTTCATGTGATTTCACTTGTAAAATCCCATTCCCGTGTCTGTTTGTATCTATGTACATTGCATATACACAGCATGTGAACTTATGTGAGTATTATCTGATCACATGCTAGCGTTGACTGTGCTAGCGTTGTATGTTTGAGAATGTTTACGCTTCCAACCTTGCCGTTTTGCATAATTTCAGTTGCGAGTATATATGAGTATTATCTAATCACAAATCAATCCTTTATATATATATATATATATATATATATATATATGAGAGCTGATCTGTTGATAGCGCTAGCAAAATAGGAGATTTTACTAGTGTGATCTAAAAGGATGGACGGCCCAGATCTTTTTTTTTTCAAAAGCTGTCAGTCGTCCGGTACATAGTGTAACGGACGAGATTTTTTATGAAATTGCCCCCTCCTCCGTCCGCTACTCTGTACGGCGGACAACTTTTTGTCTTGACATGTGCCGGTCAAAAAGTCGTCCGCTACACTGTGTAGTGGACAACTTTTTGACTGCCACACGACTGCCACACTTCCATTAATTTGTGTACCTTTAATGTTGTCCACTATACAGTATCATGGACAATATTACCTATTTCTCAAAATATTTTCACATCTTTCAGCACAATTTTCTTCTCCTTCAGACTCAATTGCTTTCATTTTTAGCTCCCTTCAAGTTTCGAGTAACACTTGCTTCAAGGTTCACTCAAGTAAGGTAAGTTTGTGAATGGTGAAGTTTTCTTTATGGATTGACTGATAAAGTGTAAAAAAAAATTTTGGACAAAAAAATATAATTTTTTTGTGATGTTATAGAAATTTGTCACTCTATTCATCAATTTGTGATATTCTAGAAATTAATTTGTTAACTTTAAATAAATTCATTTTTTTTAGGTTCGCTAACTTCAAAAAATTTATCCCATTTAAATTTGAGTTTTTTGAGATATGTTTGTTGTATTTTAGCATGATGAATTTGTCTATTTATCTTAGTAATTTTAATTTGTTATGTTCAATAAATTAATAATTGTTAAATTGGAGACACTTTTGAGATTATGTATATGGTATATTTGTCATCCAAAATTGGTCTATTCGCCAAGGTAATTTTGAGGTAATATTTTCAGTTAGAAATGCTATTTGATTGTTAAGCGTAGTCTATTTCTACATAGGTCTTGTTTCACAATGTCTGATTTCGTGTCGAGCTCCAACAGCCCCGTAGATGCTAGTGATCCGTATCTAGGACGAATGTTTCAAACATTGGAAGAAGCTGAAGAATGTTTTCGAGCGTATTCATTGAGGGTTGGTTTTGGCATTAGAATAAAGACTACAAGAACAAGCAACGTAACAAAAAAGATATGCTCTCGCTTATACGAGTGTCATAGGGGCAGAAACCCACAGCAAAATGAGACACACGTAGGCAATGATGACATGAAATAGGATATTTGCGTAGAAGACGGGACTGCTTTGCGCGCACAAATTGCCAGGTCAAGATGTTCGTAAGCTATAAATCCAAGCAAGATCATTGGCTTATTACCAGCCTGGAACTGGCACACAATCACCCGTTAGTAACTCCTTTTACGGTGAGTAGATGGGTAAGGTCGCAAGGAGCCTAATTCACACAATGAGCAATGCGCGGCTAGGACCTACCGACATGATTAATGTTCTTGCTGAACAGGCTGGGGGAATTCAAAATTTAAACTTTAACACGACAGACGTTCGTAACGCGGTCCGAACCCATAGACGAGCCGCGTATGACCTCAATGATGCTCAATCCACAATGAGCCTATTGAAACGGATGCAGATGGAGGACCCGCAGTTTACCTTCGATTATAAACTTGACGACGAGCATCGAGTTAGTACAATTTTTTGGGTCGACGGTCGTTCGAGGCTAGCTTATAAGCATTTTGGGGATGTCGTGACTTTCGACACCACATACCGTACCAACAAGTACTCGATGCCATTCGCTCCTTTCACGGGGGTCAATCATCATTATCACTCCATCCTGTTCGGGTTCGCCTTGTTAAGGGACGAGAGCGAGAGTTCTTTTGAATGGTTGTTTAGGGCGTGGCTGGAAGCAATGAACTTCAAAGCACCAAAAGTTATCATCACCGATCAAGATTTGGCAATGAAGAAGGCTATTGCTACCGTCTTCCCAGATACTCGACACAACTTGTGCACTTGGCACATAAGCAACAAATACCCTGAACGTTTGCATCACGTGTATGCAAAGTATCCAGACTTTAAACAGGACTTTGAAAAGTGCGTTAATAAGTCGTTAACGATTGAGGAATTTGAGGAGAGGTGGGAAAAGCTTGTTGAGGATTACTCATTGCAAGACAACGAGTGGCTCCAGCACTTGTACGAGCTCAAAGAGCAATGGATTGGCGTTTACACGAGGAGGTATTTTTCTGCGGGCATGAAAACGACGGGCAGGAGTGAATCTATGAATGCCACGTTCGATAGTTATGTGGGTACAACTACCAATTTGAAGAGTTTTGTCACATCCGCACAAAAAGCGGTTGCCTCGTTATTCGTGAAAGAAAGGGCTGCAGACTTTGCAAACACGTACAAACAAAGGAGAAGGTTGCTTGAGACCCCGCTGGAGCTGAACGGTGCCAAAGTCTATACGAAGGAGATCTTCCTGCTATACCAAGTAGAGCTACGAAAATCGGGACGATACAGTATAAACAAGGTGGCAGAAAAGTCTACGCGTGAGTACAAGGTTTATTCGCTCGTGAATGACCTCGTCCCTGAGAAGCTGCGCAGAATGTATACGGTGAGCCACGACACATTGACGGATTCGGTGACATGTGTTTGCAAGAAGTTTGAGTTCCATGGAATCCTGTGTAGACACATTCTGCAGTTTTTCACCCAGAAGAATATCAGGACAATCCCCGATAAATATGCCTGCCACGGTGGACGAAAGGTGCAAACAGGTTGCACGGTACCATTGCCTTTCTGGAGCATCCGTATACTGACTTTGAAGAATCAGAGACGTTGCGGTATAATCATCTGGTGACAATGTTTACCCGTTTGTCCATAAAGGGTGCTGCTACAATGACCGGATATAAACATCTCCTCGAGGTAGCTCAGCAGCAAGAGCCCATCGTCGACCAGTTTGAAGCAGCTTCAGCTAGCAATGTGGCTGACACCGAGCCTACAACGGGATCAGAAGATGATGAGCCAGGGGAGGAAGACGACAATGATATCCAGCCTTTGGATCCAATTATATCGCAAATGAAAGGCCGCAAGAGATCTACGCGGATGAAGAGCTCTATTGAACAGGCAACTCAACCTAAAAAGCTAAGAAGGTGTGCATTGTGCAACAAAATGACCAACCATGACAAGCGAAACCATTACAAGGCACTGGGAATAAGTCCAGGGGGTTTGCAAAACGAGGAAGAAGATGACGCCGGAGATGAGGAAGAAGAAGATGCAGTGGACCTTTAATTTTTTGTGATTTTTGACATTTGTAATAATTTTTTGTAATTTTTTTCTAATAATCTTTCGACCGAAAGACTGGAATTTTATTTTTGATGGACCTATGAGAGCCATCAAATCTAAGTTTAAGTTTTTTTTATTTGTCCCATCCGCTACATAGTCTAACAGACAGAGTTTCTTTATGTCCGCTACACAGTGTAGCAGACAATGGAAACTTTTGATGTTCTTTGTGTTTGCTACACAATGTAGTGGACGTCTTTGCACAGTTTAAAATTCCAACACGTCACTAAAAATCCTCATTTATAATCAGATCGTCCATTCTTCTATCTCCCGTTTCTACATCTGTCTCGAACATCTTACCCACCCGCGACCCCTTCTACAGCGACGCACATCTCTGGCGACACCACCGTCCTCCCCCCGATGCGGCGCCACCTCCGATGACAGATCTGTCCTGATAGCTTCTGCTTCGGTGAACAGGGACGTTTCAGTTGGCAGCTTCTTCAAGGTCATGATGCCTGGTTTTCATACAGAACTTATAGGTCATCCCTCTTTCTCTGTGTTTTCGTGTGTGTTAAAAGTTTTATCTTTGGTTAAAAACTTACCTGTCTTATTGTATTATGAATATGTTAGGCCATATCGGTAGCCTTTTGTAGATTGCTTACACAATGATATCAAATGAAGCAATTTTAACCAGCCGCAAGGGGTATGGCTTGTTAAAATAAAAAAGAAGAGTGGCCAAGAGGAAATTTGTTTCGAAGAGGGTTGGAAAAAATTCATGCAGCAGCATGACCTCCATCTAGGCGACTGTGTAATCTTTAAACACATGGGGCATATGCATTTTCAAGTGATGGTGTTTGATCAAAGCACTTGTGAAAAAACTTTCCCTAATGTTGAACTCTGAGCCCTAATTTTGTGTTATTTGAACAATTGTGTCATTTGAAAAATTTTGTATTATTTGAACATTGATTATTTGTTTGATAATTTTAGGTTCTTAATTGTGCATTTGAGAATTGTGATTATTGATCTTTGATTTTAGGTTGTTAATTGATGATTTTTGATTGTTAATCGTGCATTTGAGATATTGAGGTTGTTGATTTCGTCGCTAAAACATTTATTTCGTCGCTAATTTCATAAAAAAATTTAAGATATGTAGAATAAAATTAGCATTGTCCGTCATACTGTGTAGCGAACGATGCAACAGAATCTCTAAACTCCAACACTTAGAAAATTTTTTGTTTCCTCTCTCTGTCCGCTATATTATGTAGCGGACGGTGCAGCAGAATCTCTAAACTCTAACACTTAGAAAAAAAATTGTTTGCTCTCTGTCTGCCATACAGCATAGCGGACGGTGCAGCAGAATCTTAAGCACCAACACTTAAAATTTTTTTTGTTTCTCTCTCTGTCCGCCATATTGTGTAGCGGACGGTGCAAACTCCAACACTTAGAAAAATTTCCTCTCTGTTCGCCATACTATATAGCTAATGGTACAACAGAATCTCTAAACTCCAACACTTAGAAATTTTTTTGTTTTCTCCCTGTCTGCTATATTGTGTAGCGGAAGGTGCAAAAGAATCTCTAAACTCCAACGCTTAAATTTTTTTTTGTTTTCTGCATGTCCGCTACACTATGTAGCGGACGGTGCATCAGAATCAAATTTTTTGGCTTCTGCTTCCGCCACACTGTGTAGCAGACGGTGGAGCAGAATCACTAAACTCCAACACTTAGAAATTTTTTTGTTTTCTCCCTATCCGCTATATTGTGTAGCGGATGGTGGAGCAGAATCTCTAAACTCCAACACTTAGAAATTTTTTGTTTTCTGCATGTCCTCTACACTGTGTAGTGGACGGCGCATCATAATTATTAAATTTTTTGGTTTTTGTGTCCGCCACACTGTGTAGCGGACGGTAGAGCAGAATCTCTAAACTTCAACACTTAAAATTTTTTTTGTTTTCTCCCTGTCCGCTATACTGTGTAGCGGACGATGGAGCAGAATCTCAAAACTCCAACACTTAGAATTTTTTTTGTTTTCTGCATGTCCGTTACACTGTGTAGCAGACGGCACAGCAGAATCAAATTTTTTGGTTTCTGCGTCCGCCACACTGTGTTGCGGACGATGGAGTAGAATCTCTAAACTCCAACAGTTAGAATTTTTTTTGTTTTCTCCCTGTCCGCTATACTGTGTAGATGACGGTGGGGCAGAACCTTTAAACTCCAACACTTAGAAAATTTTTAAAACTCCATTACTTAGAAAAAAAAATTTCCCTGTCCGCAACACTGTGTAACGGACGGTGCTTTTCGTCCGCCACACTGTGTAGCAGACGGTGCAATAGAATCTCTAAACTCCAACACTTAGAATTTTTTTTGTTTTCTCGTTGTCTGCTATACTGTGCAGCAGAAACAATTTAGAGGACTTTTCCCCATTTTGTTTCCCACCAGTCAATCATTCTCAATGAGAGCAAAAAAACCCAAAGAGCAAAAAAACCCAAATATATACGTCAACTCAAATCAAATGTCAACTGATTTCAATACAAATCAGTCAAATCAATCATCTTCAACATAAATCAACTAATTTCAACACAAATCAAATCAAACCAATGAAAACTTTCATAAACATAGTCAAGATTTATTAAAAAAACTTATTCGAATGTTACAATGTCAACTGAGGTCCTCATCTTGACCCAGATTCTCAACCTTAGATGGATTTTTAATAAACCTAACCGTTCTAGGCCGGCCTTTCATAATTTGCCAAGCTATCCTATCTTTAAAGCTTTCCACGCATTTTTGACTCCAAACAACCGCTTTGAGTCTTTCAGACTGACAAATGTAATCCATGTACATGCAGACAAAGACACCGCAGTCCGAAGTATTACGTTGCTTGGGCCTCTTCTTCTTCAATCAGAATTGGAGCTTTGGCCGTGCCGGTACTCTTACATCGTGGATAGAGTGGACCATGGCACAAAATAGATTCTGCGAGAAACAGAAAACGGCGTATGACACGAGTTAACATTTACAATTGGCAAGTTACATTAAGCATTAAACAATAATCGGAAGATTACCATAGCATTCAACTGGGCTTTATACATCCGCAACACAGGCACATGGACGGTATCGTTATGGAGACTGTCGATGACTGATACGATCTTCTGTGTTGGTTCATAGCAAACCAAGTACCCGTGGCTTTCCCATAAAAATGGGATTAGAAACACGTCGGCAACCCTTGCGCTCACTGGACTATCCCTAGTAAGATACGCTCATAGGTTAGTGGACGACCTCCACTAGCTCAACTATTTCTTCCCCCTTAGCTCGACCCACTCATGCCATTCAAATACTAGGAGGCTATGAAAAAAAGCATCCACCATAAAAATGTACAGATACTCATCCAGCCACTCCCGACCCCTTTACTTCAAAATCTTCACGTAGTTCAAGATGACACCGTTGTCTAACCAATCGCCCGGAGCCAGTGAGGCCATTTTTCCCCACGAGCAACAGTAATCCATTAAATTCGGGTGATCCACACTATACGACGCTTTGTCTTGGGGGACCCCCACTAAAATAATGCTTTCAGATTAGTTGGCGTTTATGCGGCTTTAGGAGTTTCAATGGATGCCCTTTGTGATATTGCCTTTGGGGTCGATCGGGGGATAATGCCCTCCTTCAGGGGGGTCGACAGAGAGATATTGCCCTTTGGGGGCAACAGATGGTCCCGCCCACGGGACAATGGGCAGTGTCTCGGATAGACTGATGTTTTTGAAACCCCAGTCCTGCATGTCTTGACTCTGAGAGAGGGGTTGGGGTTCTGAGTCTGTAAGCAAAGAGAACGAGGGCACACTGTAATCTTCCCACGGCACTTGAGCCTATCCCATGGTGCTTGGCAGTCCCAATCACCACCCATTCCATGTACAGAGGGACCACCGTATCCCTGGCTCACCCCCAAAGTTTATCCCGAGGGATCACCGTATCCCTCGCTCACATAAGGGGGCTGCCACCCCGGATAACCCATTCCAGGGCTGACCCCCGAAGGCTGTCTTGATTCTTGGCCCAAAACATTCTTGTAGCCAAACGCCAATGCTTCAGCCTGTTGGCGAACTCCTCGCCAGATCCTTCCGGGTGATGCGGTAGTACCACTCATTGTACTGTTCGATGCTGATCACGGGGTCAGGCTCCGACACAATGGCCGCCAGCGTTCCCTACCAGGAATTCCAAATCTCAATTTTGCGTGCGCACAAGTAGTGCTCATTTGCCTTGCCAAACCGTCTGACACCCGGTGGGTTCCTGTTAACCCTCATATCCGGGGCATTGGCTGGCAATTCCTATAGGCAGTTAAAATGGCGCATAGCGCGATTTGGTAGCTGCCACTCTATGACTTCAAAGTGGACCAGGGGTGTGCGTTACAACCCAGAGAGCGTGAAGATGAACAACTTTCCCACCAGTTGCACCAAACATTTATACGGTGCCCAATTCATCTGCCGGAGATAGTGAGTCGAGCTTCCCCCCGATAGTACGTAATGTTGTGATGGGGATCATCTCTCCTCGAGTAGTGGCTGTCCTTTTGGTTGTACTTCAGGCGCACAACCGGGGTTACACATTATCGATTTCGTCCCTACGCCTGGGTGCGCGAGTAGCAAGGTGTTCATAAGACCACACCTGAGAGCAAAGACAAATTATATAAAGTATCGTCAAAATTTATTGTCGATTCAACCAAAAAAAATCAAACAAGTAATCAAGATTTATATGATATACTTGCAACAGCGAGAGACATGTATATATAGCTTTGGAGTCGGGCCTTGTTACCTTGTGCAATGCTCGGTACATGTACGCAAGAGTTGCTGCACCCAAGGCATAATTCCCAACCTCTCGCAGGTTACCCAACAACGGTAAATATTTCACGCTGACCGTGTTCTTTCACGTCATTGGGAATAAAATTGCCCTCATCAACCACAAGAGGAAGGCTTGTGTGTACAGTACAAGCATCTCGTCCGTGTAGTTTTCCGGCAAAACCTTGTAGGTCTCTACCAGCCACTTCAACTTGATATCACCAAGACTAAATTGATCCTCAGGTATCGAAGTGAAGAAATCTCTAGCGGTTCTCTTATTTGTTGCTTCTAACAGAGGAGCAATTATCAGTTGTCCCGTCACCGGTAACACTAAGATGAACCCTACATCTTCTAGGGTAATTGTCATCTCTCCAAGAGACCTTTCAACAAGGGCACCTATTAAGTGCCAGTCAAAGTGTTGAAAGATCTGCCCATGCGTGAAAATCTCAAACCCAATCCCACGTAGTAACCTTTTCTGGTATTTGTTCAATTTCCAGACTTTGAAATTATCAGATACTTCTACTGTGTTGAGAAGTGCTCTTTTCTACGAATTAATAAATACAATCTAACCAAAACAAACAGTATACAATGTTCGTAAGAATAAGAAAGTTGATAAAATAAGTATCTTACCCCACCATCCCATATGAGCGTACTGACATGGTTTGCTTGTTCGTATAATACGGAGGGATCTTCTAGTCCAGGGTTAAAATCCATTTTTTGCAACTGAAATTATGAAAAAATGGTAAGGTTGGAAACTTTTATCAAACGCTCTCAAACATACAATGCTAGCATGTGCTCACATAAGTTCACATGCTGTATATATATATATATATATATATATATATATATATATATATATATATATACATACATACATACACGGAATCGGATTCTGTGTGTGTATTGCGCAAAACCCGATTCCGTGTATGCATGGGCGGTGCCAGGATTTCATCCCAGGGGGTGCTAAATATATATCAAAATTTATAAAGTAAAATAGCAAAAAAAAAAGTGCATTTTTCGACAATACACGAAAAAATAAGAAAAAGCATCCAAAAGGTCTTATTTAATTGCATGAGAGCTACTAAAGACTCTTTACAGTACAACAAAAGCAAATACAAAATAAATATTTCAGAGTTTACAAACAAAAGCACTAAATAACTACTCGATGAGGCGCCGAAGATTGGTAACGCTTGATAATAGCCTCATTCCCAATAGTTTTGAAGACATTCTTCTCAATGTAACAAACCAAGCTATCATTCATCCATTCATCTCCCATGCGATTTCAAAATCGAATCTTTATTATCTTCTTTGCAGAGAAAGCCCTTTTTACAGTAGCAGTTGCAACAGGTAAAAGTAAGACCAATTTCAAAAGCAAGTACACCAAAGGATATATCACATCATTTTTCAACTCAACCAACTTTATAGCAAGTTCACCAATCCCCTTGACTTCATAAAGTTCTTCACATGAGCGCACATCCATAATATAAGTCTCGAGCTGACTTTCAAGTACCTTAAGCTCTATCGGGGAAAAGTCATATGGATAAAACTGTGCAACACGTATCAAATTCTTCTTATTAAAAGCAAAAAAATCATCACTTGGATCAAGACATGCCATACAAATAAGCAACTTCGTGGTTACCTCATTGAAATGATTATTCAATTCACTAATTTGCAAATCAACAACCATTAAAAAAGTATCAACACGATAGTGGTAAAAATTTGTTCCTTCTTCAGCATTATGTCTTCGCCTCCCCAGGGCCAAAAACCTCGCACTCATGTCCAATACGTCAATATCGTGTTTTACACAAAAATTGTGAGACCTCTTCTAGCAAGTCTTCCAACCCATTATCTCTTAAGCTTTACAATCATTGCCTTGTTATTCTTACCAACTTCATTGCATTCACAATGTTTTGATCTTTCTTTTGTAATGCATGTGAAAGTTCATTCGTCAACCCCAAAAGATTTATCATCATATGCATGTTGAAGACAAAATCATAAGTTGGCATTATATTCAAAAGATTCAATGCTTCATCTCTCTGATCATAATCTGTAGCATCCTCAACAATCTTATTAAGCACGACTATGACTGAAGCAAACATATGACTCAAATTGAATAATGCACCATAATGTGACCCCCAACGGGTCTCTCCTGCTCTTTTGATGCTAGTTTTTTTATTTAAACCTCGACCACTGACGATATCACCACTCTCAAGGGCATAAGCAAGACTAATGGCTTCACTTTCTCGAATAGCATCTCTTCGTTTGCATGAAACTCCCACGGTGTTTACTACCTTAGCAACCAAATTTAAGAGCAATGAAATCTGAGCATTTTTTTTGCAACGGCTACAAGAGTGAGTTGAAGTTGATGAGCGAAGCAATGAATATAATAAGCATTTTCTTTCTCCCTCCAAATTAAAGCTTTAAGACCATTGGATTCACCTTGCATATTGCTTGCTCCATCATAGCCTTGAACCCTTGAAGTGCTCAATTCATGCATTGCAAATAAACTGTCAATCGCGTCCTTCAATGATAAGGCAGTGGTACTAGCAACATGGACTATACCAAGAATATGTTCAATCACACGTCTTCTTTTGTCCACATATCTGAAGACAACTCCCATTTGTTCTTTGACTGAAATATCACGACACTCGTCAACTAAAATGGAAAATAATTCAAATTTCATGTCTCCAACAATTGCATCTCGTATTTCTCCGGCAATGGCACTAACAATTTCTTTCTGAACTTGTGGTGAAATCCATTCAGATTCTGAGGAGCGTTTGACAATTTCATTGTGATCAACAAGAAACCCTAAAAGTTCTAGAAAATTTCCCTGATTTTCAGACTCATTAGATTCTACGTGCCCACAAAAAGACAAGCCTTGACGTAAGAGGAACCGAATGACATCAATTGATGCAGTCAAGCGAGTACGGTATTGAACCTTACTTTCATCTGTTTGCTTGGACAAAACTACTTCAATACTCTGCTTAGGGTTATCAAAGGCTTGACACTTAGTTAAAGCAAGGTTGTGTGCACTACCAACTTCTCTCACATGTTTTTGAAATTTATCCCTATTTCTCCAATCTTTAAAACCATGCTTAACAAAAGTACCACCACCCCCTTGCTCCCCATGAGCACTTTCGAACAAGTAGCAACACAAAAAAAATGCTTCATCTTTTGCTACACTATACTCCAACCAACTCGAATAAATGTCAAACTAAGAAGAAACGAGACTGAGTTCCGAATTGTGTAAATGAAAATTTGTGGTGACGAGGTTGGCAAGGACCTTTCGACAAATACACTCGTCGAACTTTATCTCGAACATTAGGACCATAATCCTAAATATTTGGACGCAACCCAGGATCCGCAATAAGCTCGTCAGAGTTGAACTCATCGCTAATTCTGCTTGAATGCCCGAAATGAACATCACGGTGCACAATGGGAGCCTTGTCCCTTACTGTTGGAATTGGAGACCGTTGAATAGTATCTTGATTTATACGTTCATTCTTATTAGGCTGCACTTCTTCAAACTTTGGTTTCTTTTTATAGTACTTATCCATTCTAAAAATAAAACACATTTTATTTTCAATATCAATCCATCAATTATCAATCAAATAACCTAATTAATCAAAAATATTTTATTCTTTTACTTTTCCAGTCATGTCCCATTATTGCGTTAACCTAATTTCCACCCACCATTCAACTAAATCACACATTCGATATCTCAATCCAATTGAATCCCATTCTCCATCAATCTCAATATCTCAAAGCTAAACATTAACCATAATCAATGCTCAAGATTATCCATAATCAATTCAATGCTCAAGATTATCCATAATCAATGCTAAACATTATCCATAAATCCATAATCATTATTCATTAATCAATGCTCAAGAATATCCATTTATCCTGCTCAAGATTTTTCATAATCCATTCCTAATTTCCTATGGCAAACAAATTTTGTAGAGATGGCAACTGGCAAGATCAAGTCAATGAAGTCATCAAGATGAAATTAAAGTTTTGGAAGTTAGAACATACTTGTCGCCAACTCACAGCCCGCTGGAGTTCTTGGCCGCCGGTGGACTGTTGGAGACTTGGAGGCTTGGAGTGAAGACCGAACTGAAGGTTCAAGGTTGGATCCAGATCCTGTGCCGTCGCCGACTCGCCGTCGGTGTAGATCTAGAAGACATAGATTGAGAGATAGCCCAGATCGTGGGCTCGCCGTCGGCCGCTCGTTAGTCGTGGGTTTGTGTCGGTGTCGTGCCGTCGTGGGTTCGTGGTTGCCGGAGTGAGGCGCCGGCCACGCCGTGAGCAACTTAGTCGGCTGTCGCCTGTCGGTCGGTGAGAAGAGAGAGTCAGAGAGAGAGAGCCGAAGAGAGAGTGTGAAATTATGAAAAAAAACTATATATATATATATATATATATATATATTTTTTCTTCAAAATCTGAGGGGGTACATTAGCCCCCCTCGTACAACAATGGCTCCGCCCCTGCGTGTGTGTGTGTGTATGTATGTATGTATGTATGTATGTATATGTATATATATATATATATATATATATATATATATATATGACAAACGCTAGCACATGCTCAATACATATTCAAAACCATCCATCAGCCGCAATACTCATAACAACTCTAGATTATGAACAAATAAAAGAATAGTTTGTGAACTTACGTGATCGATGAGACGATTAAAGGCTTTCTTGGGAAGAAATTGCACAGATCATCTTACCAACGTCGCTAGAAAAATTTGTGAGAAGAAAGAATGAATAAGAGTATCGAAGTTAGGTTTATGTTTATTTATATGTACCGTCTGCAACATAGAGTAACGGACAGTAAGGACCGTCCGCAACATAGAGTAGCAGACAGTAAGACCGTCTGCTACACAGTATAGCGGATGGTATTTATTTTGTATTTATTTAAAGCATGTCTGCTACACAGTATCCAGGAATGCGGGATAACAGTCGTGGGGTGACTGGACTGATGTGACAACTGTCAGGGGGGATGTGGATTCGAGATGTCAAACGGGCCGGGCTTGGGCCGCCCGGCCCGGGTCCATCGGGCTTGAAGAGAAACCGGGCCGGGGCCGGGCCAATGAGGCTGCAATCCGGGCCGGGCCGGGCCGGCTGAGGGGAAATTCTAGGCCCGGTCCAGGCCCTGGCCCTAGGCCCAATTTCTAGGGCCGGGCTTGGGCCGGCCCGGGCCCTTTTTTTTATTTTTTTTTAATTTTCTTGTTATTCAATTTTAAATTTCATCTTTAGGCATGTCCAATTTTCAAATTTTGACAAATCTAATTTTTATCATTTTATTTCATTATATGTAATATTCATATATATGTATGTATGTATGTATATAGATATATTTATTTGTCTCTCATTTTATTTTTTGCTATATGTTAAATCTTTTCTTACTCTTCTTGGTGATCTTTATTAATAAAATCTGAACACATAACTAGCCGTTATATTGCTGTTGGGGGGGTAAAAGTGGAATTTTGGGGGAATATATCCGTTGGAGGAAAAGGGGGAGAGAAAGGGGGGAAAAACAAAAAATTCAAACAGGTGGGGCCGGAACCGGGCCAGGGCCGGGCCGGGCCTGGCCCGGGCTTTTCCCCAGATTTTTTGGCCTGGTCCAAGCCCAGGCCCTAAGCCCAATTCCTCCGGGCCAGCCCCGTTCATGAACGGGCCGGCCCGGGCTTTTTTCAGGCTGGGTCGGGCCGGGCCGCAGGCCGACCGGCCTGTTTGACAACTCTAATGTGGATGACTTGACATGTGGCAGTCAAAAAGTTGTTTGCTACACAGTGTAGTGGACGACTTTTTGATTGGCACATGTAGCAGACAAAAAAGTTGTCCGCCGCACAGAGTAGCGGACGAAGGAAGGCGGCAATTTCGTAAAAAATCTTGTCCGCTACACTATGTAGTGTAGCGGACGACTGACAACTTTTGAAAAAAAAAGATCTGGGCCGTCCATCCTATGGACGGGCTATCAACGGATCAGCTATATATATATGGACCGTGATCCATTGCTAGCGCTAGCACCGTCCGCTATATAATGTAGCGGACGACCAATTTTCGTCGCTACATTATGTAGCGGACGGCCAAACAGCGCTAGCAATGGATCACGATCCTATATATATATATATATATATATATATATATATATATATATATATATATATATATATATATATATATATATTTTGGTGTCTGATGTTGTAACGCTATATTGTCATCTCTAGATCATTGTGAATTTTCTCATGAACTACACAACTAAATAGTTTTGAGACAATATTGTATAGTTTAAGACAGTTGAATATATCATACAATAACCTCCTACTTTTTGAAATTTGTCTTTCTATCTAACGGTACTAAACTGTCGGGGCTAAAAATGATACAATATTCGCTCAAATAGTTCAAATACAATTAGTGATGATTTTGTACTTTATCGTTAGCATTGATACTATATTAGCGACGGTTGGCGTAGCGAGATTATGTAAATACCCATAAAGTTTTCTATTACATTTTTATCATAACTAGTTAAATTTAAGTTTGGGTACATTTTAAATAACTAGTGAAACTTCAAGGGGTGAATTGAAAATTTAATTTATGTTGGGGATAAGTAGAAAATTAGAGATAGAAAGTTAAGTCAAGCCTTTATTTTTGGAAGAGAGAATCTAGAAAGGGAAAACGGGAGAGAAATTAGGAGTGAATGGTATTAAGATCCCATTTTCGGTTACAAAGTCAAAGAAAGAGAAAGGAAAAAAGTTACAGAGAGAGAGAGAGCATATTGCTTTCGGCTGCAGAGAAGAGAGAAATGAAAAGGAGAGAAAGAGAAGAAGTCTGTCGAAAGAAGGCTGTGGGTGTACTCGTCAAAAAGGGAGAGTTGTAGAGAGAACAGAAGCACCGAAAGAGGAAGAAAGAGAGAGGGGCTGCCACAACAAAATATCTGGCAAAAAGGGTCCGATTCTAGTAAGCCTCAACCCCTTTCTTCTTCTTTTTAATTTTTGCATTTTAATGTGTACGTAGAGTGCGAGTGCGTGTGAGGAAGAGGGAAGGGGCTGCGAAAGGAACTGTGCATGAAGAGTGTGTGTATATAACCATATGAATTGTGTGTTTACGGGTTAGAAAGAGGGCTGTCATGAAGTGCTTCGTGGGATTAGGGCTGCCGTGGGTGTGGGAGTGGATGAAGTATGTGTGTGTGTAATATGTGAGATTGTGTGAGTATAAGTATGGGTAAATGGGCCTGTGTGTGTCGCTATATAAGTGTGTGTATGGTGAGTTAAAAAAAAAGAGAAGAAAAGTAAGCAAAAAGAGAAAGAAAAGGAAGAAGAGTAGACCCGTAAGAGCGTGATTGTGTTTGTGTGTGCATGTGTACAAGTGTATGTACGTGTGTGTGTGTGTGTGTGTGTGTGTGAGTGAGTTAAGAGGAGGGTTTGTGCATGAGATTAACTCTAGGAAGGAGCTGGGCACATATAAAAATAATAATAATAATTACAATAATAAGAAAGGATGAATAAGAGGAGTTCAGATCGGGTCATGGGTAAATGTTAAGTTCGGCACGTGTATACATTAGTGCACACTTATTGTTAGCACATAAAATTTTAGAGTATAATACCTTAGGCTATATTAAAATTTCTGGTAAAATTTTATAATTTTCTAAAATTGTATGTATTTATAGTATTTCCTGTGATTTCAGATTTGTAAAATTCTTTTGGAGCCTTTAAAACCTGAAAATGTTCAAGGAAAAATTTGAGTAATATATTTATGGTATAAATAAGACTCAGTTTGAATTTGATGATTTTTTGAGTTGATTTTTTTTATGATTTTGCATATCGCATTATTTTTAGCAAAATGAATAATTTAAAAATAGTTTTAATGCCTTTTAATTTTTGATTTAAATTTAAATAATTTTTATACATATTTAAGCTGTTAAAAAAATTTATGGGACTTTATTTTCAGCTAGAAGAAATTTTGGCAATTTATGGGTTTTTATTTTATTTAAAGAAATTATTTTAATTTGAAAATATTCAAAAATCTAGAAAATTCATATTTTATTGTAAGTTTTAAAAGTGATTTATTGTAATTTATAATATATTTGAAATCTTATTGCACATTAAGAAGTGTACAGGATTTTCAGGTAGGTTGGTCGCGTGTGAGGCCTGCTTTGAGTTTTGCGATTTCGGAGTTAGAAGTGAACACGTCGTGGGTAGCTGATATTAGGTTATTAGTATAGTAGCATAGTTTATGTTCTAACAAACAAATTGTCAATCTAGGTTCATTCAGAGATTATTGATCGAGATTTGGTAGCATTGCTTAGCTTGGATCGAGGTAATGATTTTCTCTCCGAACCCTACTCATCGTTCTGAATTCATATGTTTTAATCTTAATTGTTTTGCAAATCTTATTGAATTATGGTTTTATAAATTTTCCTGAGAATATTTGGATTTTACCAATGAAACCCTAACTTGAACTCTGATATTTTATTTGTCATAAAGATATTTTCAATTATCCGTGTAACCCTAACTTGAACCTTTAGCGATCGTTTGAAATTGTTTATTCATTCTCATCTATTTATTGTTTCAATTATCGTAAAGCATTTTCAATTGTATTTATTTCTTCTAATATTGACATGAGTTAGTAACCTGAGAGTTATAAGGATGGTCTATTGGTTGGGTTAAACTAGTACCTAGATGGACTAGTCAGTGTATATATGCATATGTAAATCGTACGAGCACTGCCGGGGTGGCTTTGCTATAATATATTGTTCATGTTCAATGTTTCCTGTTTTATTGAACCTGAATTGTATTGAAGTAATTATTGATTCAAGGGGTTGAGTTGGTACTCACCCCTACATTTATATTGAAAATGTTGTGGTTTTCTTTGAAAAATTCTTTTAAAAATTTTCATTCTAATTGTATATAGAAAATTATTTGAATCGTTATGTTTCTCCGTGTTAAAGTTGTATTCGGTTTTAAATGCAAAATTGCCAGGATCAATCTTACTGAACTCTCGAAAGCTCACTCTTCTTTGACTTCCTTTCTGTAGGTGATAGCCAGCATTAGGTTGAGGTTGCCTGCCTAGATTAGAGCCGAGCGAGAGAAATTAAATTAAGCTTAGTTAGTGTTGATCACTAGAGCCCCCTGCAAGGGTTAACATTATTATTTGAATTTTTTTTGAACTTAGTTTTGATGTTCTAATTATGACGGTTTATTAGGACAATGATTTAATTGATGGTTTAGTTGCTCTGATAGCTTGCTTGTGGTATTATTTTGATGAGTTTGAAGATATTCTATTTTAGTGTAAGTGGCTGAGTGAGTGTTAACGTTCCGAAAATTTCGGGATGTTACAAAGGCTGTCTATAGAAAATATGGAAGGTAAATTGTTATCATTATTTGTGTGCTTTGATCCATTCACAAGCATGCAAATGGTTCCTTCAACATAATCCCATATACAGTGATTCTAACAGTTTCGTCTCAATTAAACTGTCGAGTAATTAATAATGCCGGATATTACATTAAAAATATTGTTTACAAATTAAAAGGGAATTCTAATAATCAAAATTAATTTTCTATACCCAAAAAAAAACCAAATAGATACTCTACATTGAGAAGTTCCCAAACATGATAAACTTGAAGCTTGACTATGTTCATCCATTAAGTTCTTATGGGGTGCACAAATCCTGGAAGGAAAAGTAGAAATTAGATTTCATGTTTTTTTCTTTTACCAAAAGTACACATGTGAGTTCACATGACAAGAGTCTAGGAAACTCCCGAAATTGTTGAAAGATCCCGGGAACAATGAAGTACATTTTTATTAATGTATAATTGTACAAAACAAATTTTCTTAAATAGATTGAAACTTTCATTATAAGACTCAAAAGTTCCGTGACATTGGTATTACCGATCTAAGGTACGAATGCATGGTGTGCAGTGGTATGGACTTCTGAACTGTGCATTGGTTTGATAGACATGTCAATCTCTTTGATCGGTATGATACTATTACTTAAGACTAATTTGGATAACAGTATTGAAGAACTTGAATTGTTTTTTATATAAACAATCATGTCAACTTCAAACCAACTTAGTACTCTTAATCTACAATCAAGATTATACCTTAAAGAAAGAATGATATGCTTACATGGTGTATTGTTATTTCAAAAAAGGAAAATGTTCGTCAAGAGAACAACATGTATCTAGAAAGCTACATCATTTGTAGTTACAACTATCATCTATCTATCTATCTAAAGTAAAAAGAACGAGAGATGAAATTGTCAACATTTGAAGTACTCTATATATTCGGTATTAATTAATTCGAGTCTTGAACACCTTCCTAGAAACCACTAAGCTAAATGCGGTGAGATTTAAATCTCACCACCGATCTGCAAGTCTTGAACAACTTTCTTGAAAACACTAATCTCTATTTAACATGTTTATGCTGTTAAGATTCATATCGCACTACCAAACTAAAAAATGAAGTTTATCACTAGATAAGAAGTTTAAGATCCAGAGGAGAACCTCTATGTACTTGGTGGTACATAGATACCAGCACAAACATTCTTCGCAAACCAAAAGATATAGAGATTTTTGTTGGGTTGTATACCGTTTTAAAGACTAGTTTTTACTGCATTTGTGAAAGCAATTACGGCTAGATATGTGAACCAATTCAATGCATTTCTGAAGTCCAGTTTTACTCCCTCCACGACTGTGAAAGAGATTTTTGTTGGACAGCATACCATTATAACCACCAACAAATTATTGATGAATCATTAAACTGTTATCAATTCACGGAAATGAGATTTTTGTATGTCCAGTTGAAAAGTTCAAAATTTAAATGCACAAACGGAAACTTTAAATCATTGGGATACTACATGAACTATAGCGGCAAATAGTGTTGAAAGTGCATCCATCCAAATAGTAAAAGTACGACACAAATGGAAAGGAAACAGAGCCTTAGCTTCGAGAGGCTCATTTCTTGCGAAATGAGACTCACACAACTTAAGAAGAATAAAATGAAACCTAAATCCCTAACAAGTGGAAACTATCTAGTTAATCAGTACGCATAGTTTCATCCCGGATAGTCTTCCCTGCCTTCAAACTTGGTCTTGCTTAGTTGGTCTATTTATATTGACAATCTCACCAACCCTTGCTTTAGGTACATCTTGTGTTAATACCAGGTCATGATCTCCATTCTCTGCTTCCATCTGCACATGCTTGCAGTCCTCAGCGGCTTCATTGCCTTTACCCCATAGAAGAATGTACATGCCAACTATTACCAGAATCGATCCCAAGACGCTGCGTATTACTTATCAACACATGAACGTCAGGAACACAAATCAAAGATATGCTACGTACCAAGAAAAGAGTCTTTCTCTTTGATCTAAGAATACACTTCGAATTCCAACAAATTAAAGAGAAAGTTCACCTTCCAAGTCGAATCTGTTCATGTAGAACTGAGATGTCAAACACGGCAACAAATATCTGTATGAAGGGGCTAAAAGCTGACGTGAACACGGGTCCCCTTCGTTTGACACACCATGACATCACCACGTAGCACATGCCTGATCCCACCATCCCCTGAATATGTCCAACATGATGAACATGAACCAGTAATTAAGCTCTTTGATCAAGTTGCTAAAATTGCAGGTAAAAAGATACTGACATTGCAACGATATAGAGAATATTTCATTCGAAGGGATTTTGCATAAAAAATAAAGATCAATGAATCAAGTTATGTATAGAACACGTACTGCGTACACGACACTCAGCATCTCCAACTTTCCTGTCAGAATCCAAGCAGAAATATTGTTCTTCCTGTCAATGACTAAATGTAAGATAGCTGACTGGATAGCACTGAAGAAGGACATAATTGCAGTGCTAGAATATTGGCATGGAAATGTCCTTCCAATCCTGGCTTGTATAAGGAACCATGAAGACCATACAAGGCTGCCTGCTGTCAATACTATTGAACCACTCGCCCACCTCTCTGTGCTGCCGGCGCCGTGATTTGTTTTCAGAACCACTGCTGTAGCTCCTCTAGTTATTAATGGCATTCCTCTGTAAAGTGTGAGTACCAAGGCTCCGCCAGCACAAACAAGTGCGCCCAACACCTTAGCTCTTCCGCTCTTCTCCCTCAGGCTCACTTTCTCTAGCCTGCATGTACATATGTAAGAAGAGAACTCAAACATATCAGTCGTATGAAGTTACATGTATTACGGCTCTAAGACTATCCTTGTCTATGTAGCAAAATGGGTATAGCTCTTCTGAACTTACCCAAATGGTAATGCCATAATAAATGTGTTCACAGGTACCATGTTGATGAAGGCACAAGTGAATGTTGCCGATGTATATTTAAGCCCAAGAAGAAACAAGTACTGAGTAAGCGTGGCCCTAATCGTGAAACACAATTCAGATATTCTTGCTGAAGATGACAATTGTACGTAGGTGAGTAACAAATAGAGAAGCTATTATCTAGCTAGTAACTAACCCAACGAGAGCACTAAGAAAGAGATGACATAACATCTGCGCTGTAAGCTTGGGCCTACTATTCCTGCGATAAAACAGACTATAAATTTCAAATGAGTGGTAGTTATATTACAGTATCGTCTTAATGAACTTTGAATTATAATGTGGTGGCTGAAGTGCTCGTAGCACTCTTCAATCGAGTTAACACGAAACAGAGTGATGCAACTCGAGTCTCAGTGTTTAGCACAGTCAAGAATACAGGTAAACAAAAGAGAGTGTGTGAAGATGCCAGTACCTTTCCCAAAAATAGGCAATGGGGGTCAACAAAATTGTGGAGATCGATTGCCTGTAAATGATAATGATCAAATGGTTCAATCCTTCACTAAGGACCTTCTTGAGAAGTATATTTACAATAGCCAAGGCCAAATCAACAGTCACCATTGCAAGAACCAGCTTCCACTCTTGAAAACAGTTCATTGTTAGGAATTTGATCTCCCCTTCCTTATCAGCTTATCCTTTCTCGTGTTTTAAAATATTATGCAACATGGACTTATTATAGCTTCAACATGGCATATGCATAGTAGTGCGAATACAAGCTTTTAGATATTATAATTTGTAGAATCAGTCCCAAAGCTGTATTTCGTCATTTGCTAACCTCATGCAACTTTCCAACTTCATTGCAGTAATTATTCTTAAGCAGGACTGATTGATCTCCAATCCACTTGAACTTTTTTGCCATTACTCAGAATATAATATAATTTATTATTAATAATAATACAACATAAAGGCGTTAGCATCTTTCCAAAGTAGCTGGCTGCCTTAAAACCAATGAGGAAGTACTGCTCACCCAGCACCTTCTCGCTTGTGTATGGATGACATCTAATACCAGTTTTGGAAACAGTGATACTGTTCCGTTCCTTTATTGCTGCATACTGTGAAAGTAAGTGGGAACAATATGTCTAATCATAAAAGTACATATATGTCTAATCAGAAGCAATGCGAAGAAAAAGGGATCCGTCTTCCTTCTCTTCACTATGAAGGGGAAAACTGGGTGAGGGACATACCTAAAATACAGCAATAATGCATCCGAAGCTTGCACCCAAAACAAAAAAAAAAATGCATCCCAAGCACAACACTTGTATTCAAGGGGGCTATGTCAAAATATTCATGGCACTGACAGGATATCAGAAAGATTGAAAATGGAGGGGGAAAAAATTATTTAACACTTTATTGTGCTCCAGAGTTTAGACAATTTCCAATATTTCCCTTTATTACATCAACAACTGATTCACATCCAAGGCATTGGTACCAGAACCTTCGTAGAATAACACGACGACAGAACATTTCAATTGGATTGAGTGAAGGCCTTCCTTTTCTTCAGCTTCCATGTTGGTTGTCAATCTACGCTAAATGTAGTTACGCCCATCACCTAGTAGTGGCCAGTTGGTTTCTTTCTACGATTTCCTGTCAGGCAAATGAGGATAAAATTTGAGAGCAAGAAAGGTTTGCATTAATCTATGCAAATCAAGTCACTAGACCGGATACTTGTTTTTGAAACAGGTTTTAGACGACTCACACATAGACTTTCAGTGTTGAAAAAGAAAGAAAGATGTTATATCTTTCATGGCAGTAAAGAAAGGCCGGAAGAAAAACAAAGGAACCCCGATGACTCCTAGCTATGCTACCTACCTGACTACCAAGTGAAGGTAAATAAGAAGAGAACAGCAATATGACACAACAAGAAACATAGAAGACCAAAGAATCCTAATATGACCCTCTTTTTCTAGGATTTACTACCCTCATCTCAAATGCATATACTAACAAAAGCGCCTCTTCTTGCAAAACATTCCCTGGACTAATATGGCCCAGTAAAGTTACAAGTGACAGATTGTATCTTTATGATTGTTTTTTATTTTTTTTGTTGTTTCGGATATCAAAGTAAATCACAATTGTCATCGAACTTTTATCCGATCATTGGTTTCTTGAAGATAAGTTTCCATCTTTTACGTTGTTTGGAATCATTTAATACTGTTCCTAATTAGTTGAGTTTTGCTTAGGATAGGTTTCATTTATCATGCATTAACATCCTCATCTCACGCAAGGGCATCGCCACTAGTTTTCAGAATGACAACCAAAACAACACAATCACTGCAGACAACTAACATAAGATGGATCCCACTCTTAATTCCATTTCCCCCAAAGGTGTTCCTACTGCATACTGCATAACAGTATCATCCACGTCATGATCATACAAGGTAAACGCAACTATCTGTACGGACACGCAGCTAATCTAATAAGACGACAATGCAAAAGTAAAAAAGAAGCAGCCCAGATGAAGAATACTCGATAGTTGCACAGAAGTAAAAACTTAAAGAAGTTATGGTACAATAGATGAAAAGGTATCTATCTTGGTCATGCAAACACCAAATTTCGTGCCATCTCCCTATACTAATAGTAGTATTCCCTGACTCATAATTTTAATCCCAGTTGAAAGTTAACCCTATTGATCCTTCTATAACTCAATAGTATCATCCCCAGCCTTCCCCCATCAAATCCATGGCCGTGAATCATGATTCAAGAGAAGTCAATGGTCAACTTGGCTAAAAGGAGAGCTAGGACTCCCAAACTAAGAAGGACTTCCACTCTCCGTGCCTGCTTTTTTGACACCATTCATCTCGTCAATGCCATTTAGTGAGATTGATACAAGTATGTTACGTACTGCTGACTCTACATAGACAGCGTGTGAAAAAGAGCCAAAGAGAGATAAGTTCCTTTATCTTTTTCTAAAGTTCAATACATTGATTCAACTTTTACTTGGTGTTCATTAGTTTTTCACTTCAACGTGGTAAAGGCAAGAATAAGGAAGCATGGCACTCCATAGTTTGTCTCTAGAAAGGTGACTAAGTATTAAACCAACCTAAAAGGAGTGCAGAAAGAATTACAAAGTAGACAAGGTGACAATCTAGATTCACAAGAAAGCAGAAACCCTTCAGTAACATCGTTCTTTGGCTAAAGACCAGTCATTATGTGAACGTGTATCTAATTAGAAGCATCATTTACAGTTTCTTAATGTTTCCATCCATCTACGCTATTTGACCATCTCTCTCGGGAACAGCTATTGCAGAAAGAAAGCAAGCAAAACCTATCACGAAGCAATTGGTTCACCCCCAAAGTAACTGTTCACAGTTCAAACTTCCTTTGCCTGCTAATAACCAGGTGGACTTACAACTGAACTCTTATTGGAAGGCCTTACCTTATGACTGCTTCGAGAACCCCTGCCTGAAAAGAGAAGAAATGGAGCTTACCAGCTGAGGGCTTGCTCCAAAGCACTTGACCATCAATAGCAGTGAGATTTTCATCATCAAGGCGCTTCCATGTTTTGACAGACTTGACTGCTCCCCAACCTCCCTTCTCTGTCTTCTCCAAAGACGCAACCACCACCCTTGCTCTCCTTGACCATCCAGCCTTGCCATAAGCATGATAGCCGAAGCCTCCAGCATAACAGAGATTTATACCAGTCAATTCGCCGCAGAAGTCATTGAGGTGATCATGGCCTGTGAAAATAGCCTTAACGTCCCCTGCTTCGACCAGTGTAGTGAAGAATCCAGAGTTAACGGAAGCCGAGCTAATGCCTTCTTGTTTTACACCTGTGAAGTTTGACGAGTTGAAGCTTGCATATTCAGGCAATGGAATGTGAAAGTATCCAAGCCCTGGAGCAGGAGCCTTCTGAGCCTCTGGATTGTTCATGTATGCTTTCTGCATAAGATAAATCACGTCTATAACCATCACCGTTTTCAAATTGTGCAAGAAAAAATTAATCGAACTGCAGACAGAAATGGCTATACAGGTACACAAACAAGCTATAAAGGTCCTTAGGTAATCCACAAGAGTGAAGGTTTTAGTACCCGAAGCTTTATCGAAGTGCATTCAAACCAAAACTGCTGAGAGGGTTTGATCCATCCATAGCCAGGGATGGAGGGGACTGTTGAGTAATCCCCACTGTCAAGGAAGTAGAGATTGAGAACCGACTTATTTACCAAACCGGAACCCTCAACCCCATGGACTTCCAGGTTATAGTTCCCAAAACCATCAATAACATGGACATCAGGAGGATTAAACTGAGACAAGGTGTGCTTCATACCAGCAATATGCTTCATCACGCCTTGCCTCGACAGCGTAGATTCCTGGTCATGGTTTCCCAGAACAGCAGCCCATGGGATGTTTGATGTTATTGCGGGGGCAAAAGCAGCATTCATAGACATTACTGCGTCGGTTGAATCAAATCCATATATGTTGTCCCCTGCAACCCGCCAGACAGTAAGTAGTTAGGGCAGGTCAACTGGGAGCTCAATTTGGTCCCTAACATCTTTGATATTACTTGGGTCCATTTTGGATTAGTTTTTGCAAACTCCTTGATTTCCATTTACGAGATTAATTCATGACAACAGGCAGATAAACTCTGTCCTTTCGGTTCTACTGATGCCAATTTCTTTGGCGCACATCTATAAAAATGAAACAATTTAATGTCTAGTTTAACTACCATACATGTGATCCTCAACCCAATCATCCAACCAGCCCTCAACCCAACCATCCAACCCCACAGGACATTCACAACCGGACTCAGATGAGTAAGTTTTTGGGTTCTTATGATGCCATTTAATATTGACTTTTTTATGCCTCTTCCAGTTTCTTTTCCAGTTGTGTAAGTGGAGGGGATATCTAAAAGAAGACTAGAGTTTACTCTTAATAGACGTTGCCAAGCGGGAGTGGAGTGGAGAGATATCATTTCATTCTAAAAGGTAGTGCTGGACTACTCTAATATTTCTTGCATATGCAAGTAAATGCCTCTATAGACCAGAATCTCTTACTGCTTAACTGGTACCACAAACTTTTGTCCCTTCTTTGATTCATTGATGGTATCAAAATTGCTGCGGCTTAGAGATGTTAGACTCTCACGAGTTAGTTGGAATAAAATTCCCGTATTTTATTATAAGCATAAGAAAGGGAAGAACATAATTCTAATTAAGTATGTTCTTTAAACATTGTCAGAATGCTAAGAATGAAGGTTTGCTTGACTCCCCCCTTCCCTTGAACCTAACAGTGGTCTCTTGCTTGCTTTCACATGAAAATCATCCCTAAGCAGATTCAGTCCCAGCTTTCTATATTGTTTAGTTAATCATAGAATTTGTCTGACTTTTTACATTTCTGTAGGCTAGGGGGGACGGGCACTCAATCAGAGGAGAATCCTCTTTCAGAGTCTGCTTCTGGCAGTGATTTCCCATAAGAGAAGTGAATTCGTGGCCCATAGTATGTTGGTGATACATAAAAGCTAACATGGCAAGTGCTACTGCTATCACAGCAAAGATCAACTGGAAGATAACTAAAGAGAGATGATAGCATATGCAATTATGCTGATCTATGGAGGAAAGTATTGGATTCCCTACTGATCCATGTCCACTGCACTACTTGGAGTCAATTTTTAACTTACATTAGTAGGCATTTTAGAGGAAAGAGTTTTCATGCCAAACTCAAGAAACTCAGCATAGCAGCCTTGGTGTATATAGTTTGGAGAGTGAGAAATGCCAGACTGTTTGAGCAGCAAGATAAAAATGTGGAGCAGTGTTTTCAGCTAATAAAACAGGTGATCCAATGGCGTGTAAGAAGTTGGACTACAGTGCCTGGTAGAGAGAAGAATAGAAGATTATGCACAGCATGGGGATTCATGAAGACATACTGATATATAAGGGGGACTGCACAGAGTTTTCTTGATATTTTGATCCCTGGTGTAAAGTAGATGATTAAGGAGAGTAAGGTGATATATGTAGCTTTAAATGTTGGTTGATAACAAGATGTACTGAAAGACTATTTTTTACAGCAATGATATTGGACTATTCACACACACAAAAAAAGAAGCATATGCATAATTATTGCATCTTATCTTCATATAATCCAGAAGAGGGTAATAAAACGAACTCCAAAAGAGTACCGGTAAAAACGATGAGGTGAGGCTTTTCGGCAAGGATCATGCGGCGGACGAAGGCGGTGGTATTGAGGTCCGAGCAAGAGGGAGCCTGGTTTGGGAACACGTCCTCGCAAGGTGTGGTCCTGCCGTCGGCGTAGTGCATGTCCGCCACCTGCAGTATTCTAAACTCGCCCTTCCCCTTGTCGAATCGGAGCTGCTGCTGCTGCTGCTGTTGCCGAGCATTGAGCACCTGGATCTGAGCACAAGAGAGGAAAAGGAGCAGAGCAATAGCCACATTCGTCGCCATGGCAGACGGCGGAGGAGAAGAAGAGGGAAGAGGGAATGTTGCAAACACGGAAGAGGCAAAAATCTACGACCTTGATCGATCCGCAACACGGAAAGCTTTGATTTTTGGCTTCTCGTGAACTTTGAAAATTGTGTATCAACTCTCCCATCACAGTCCCTCTTCGTGTCTGCATTTGATTCAACACGGTGTTCCATAAAAAGGACAAAACTCTCTCTCTCTCGCTTTCTTCACAGCCTCAACAAACTCCAATAAATGGGACAGGATTAAAATACCAATATTGTGCTTGTCACGAGTATACACGGATATTGCAGCTAAGTCCACCAAACTGAATTATATTGAGTCACTACAATCCAATCCTGATCGAGCCTTGTACTGTGACTCTTCTTGCCATTAGAACCTTAGGCCGTATGTTTACACGTTTTGTTTTGTATATTTATATTGTATTTTTATTTTTAATAATTTTGTATCTAATTACAAATTATAGTTGTGTACTTTTATAATTTTCACTATTTTTTTTACCTACTTTTTTCAGGTTGTTTTCGTATGGTTACTTTTTAATTTTCCTTTCATTACTGTTACGGCAATTTTTTTTTCCGCTTTTACCCTTGCTCCAAGATGCACATTTCACACAACACCCGACCATCTTCTCCACCTGAACCAACACCTGCCATCTCTCCCTAATTCGGCTGTTCTTCTTCATCCCCATCTCTCCCTAAGATTAAAGTGCTCGTCGTGGATTCCGGCGAGATCTCGACCATCTGTCATGCTTCGGCAATATCAATTTTGGATTCTGGTGAGATTGCTTCGGCAATCTCGATCAGAGCGAACCGTCCAGATTGCCCTTCCTGCGGCGGCTGTCCAACACCGACGTGCCCTTCCTGTGGCGGCTACCTCGGCGACGTGCATAGAGCTGAAGCTCCTCTTCCTAGGAAACAACGGCATCAGACCTTCGCCTTCCGGCGAGATTGGCCAACGATTTCGCCAACCCCATCAGAGCAGAACCTCGTAGCTTCCGGCGCAGATCTCCTTCGGCCTTTTGTCACTGCTTCGGCAATCTCGCCATTGATTCCGGCGAGATCTCCTTCGTCTGGATTCCGACGAGATCTCCTTTCAGATGGGAGTTGATCATGTTGTCTGTGAGTGAAGAAAGAGTATAGGAGGAGAGAGAGAGAGGGAGAGAGAGAGGGAGCTAGGACGCAGCATAGTGGGAGGGGCATGGCAAAAATTATGGAGACAAGATCTGACAAGAGAATACAAACCCTAAAAAAAGGTGAAAACACCCTGCCACTATTTCGATATTTTTCTCAAAACGGATACGAAAAAAGATAAAAGTACGTAAAAAAAAAAGCATATTTTTCATCATCATTACAAAAACAAAATTTTGTAAACGTACGGGCCCTTAAATTTTGAAGGTGGTTTTATTTTTGCGTTAATGTTTAGGATACCATATGCATCATCTCTTGTTATCTTCTAAATGAGAAATACTTAAAAACCATTTTCCTCCTACCTTGTTCGTGTTTGTGCCAACTTATGATTTTGCACGGTTGGTTCAATAGAATTGTTAATAAATTGGGTCAGTGGATTCATTATCCGCCCACTAACAGATAATGTGTATTTGTTAGTCTGGATAAATACAGTTATTTAGAGGATATTTATCTCTTAAGTGTTTAAGATAAATTCAATATTTATCTCATAAGTGTTTGAGATAAATACATCTTTATCTTCTAAGTGTTTGAGGTAAAGTCTGTCTCTAAATATTATCTCTATATAAATGTTAGAGATATCCTAAGAAATCAGAGCTCACAGCAACAAGTGACAGACAATAAGTCACAAGACAATCCCTCTCTTTATAGCACTCTCTCTAGAGCAATCACCAAGCTCTAGGATTTGGTTCGTGGACGGAGAACTCGACTCTAGTAGCCGTTTTCGTACCTGCAAAAAAGATCAAACGTATTGGAGGCTCGTAACAACAATGATCTATAGTCGAAATATTCGGTATGTTTTCGAACCCACTACGTGGTACGTGATAGTGCATTAGCATGCTAGAATAAATAATGTGCATGTTGCGATTTTTTTCGGATACATGAAAGAGACCTATTATTAAAATTTAAAAATTTTTGAGCATGTTTTTCTGAAAAATAATTATGTACTTTTGTTCTCCTGTGGTTGAGGATGAACTCCGTAAAATTTCGTATTTTTTGGATGCATGGTTTGTGAGAAATCACGATTTTATTTTTTAAGAAAATTATGATTTTTTTGAGTTTTGGGACTCAAATTCGGAGCATTATATACATTTTTTATCATGATTGGTTGATACATAATTAGTCTATGTCGTATAAGCTTTCCAACGATATATTACACACATTATTTGGCTTAAAAACGAAAGAGATATGGCTTCCAGAAGTTGGCATCGTGGCATGGCGGCGGCTGGAAAATCAGGGTTTATCAATGCAGAAGATGAACAGTGGTCTCATGTGCGCCACACGCGAAGGAGCTGCGCAACGCCACACGAGCGCCAAGCCACTCGCCTCACGCTCGCATACGCACCTAGCGAGGCTACTGACCCACGCGCCTACGTGCTCACGCGCCAGTAAGGCTGCAAACAGCTTGCCATGCGCTCCACGCGCTTGTGCTTCACATGCTCCAGGCTTCATCTCACGCTCCCCACGCGCGCGTGTAACCACGTGCCTTCCCCAAAAGCTCCAGATGGAATCCCACGCGCACGGTGCCGCGTAGAGGCGCGTGCGGGCTGTGTTTTGGTCGGTGTTTGTCACCTTCGGCGAATGGAGCCTTGTCGTGGCTTCTGTAATTTTTATGTGGTATTAGATTTACCTTTTATACCCTCTCTATTTGTTCTGTTTAATGTCAAACGATGTTTTCTATAAAAATTAGTTTTATACACACAAAAATTTTTCTTTAATTCCAAAGGGTATAATAGGGTTAAATTCACTGTCTGTCTTTTTTTAAGAATTTAACTCTTGTTTTTTTGGCTATTTGGGGGTATTTTTGTGGTACTTATGTGGTCTCAAAAATGCGAATAATGCGTAAATATTATTTTTTGCGCTTCGTGGGTAAAAATAAATATTTTTGAAGAGCTATATGACATAGATGAATTATGTTTTATTTATTTGCCTTGATTATTGTGTATGGTTTAAATATATTTTTGTTGAGATATATTTGTTGGGCTTTTGGTAAGCCCATGCTTTAAACCCAATTTCAAGGCCTTCAAGCCCGTTTTCCTTGGAAGGAGAATGTGGTCTATTCATCCATTTAATTACCCTGTAACTTGTTATTTGAGCATGCTAGTTTTAGATTAAATGGATGGATATTAGATTGGCAGTCTAAAGGAACTTATGTTTAATGTGTTTACTCTTATTTTAAGAAAATTATTTTGAGAATAATGTGTTGTACGTCATCTTCAATTGTTTTATTGGAGTAGGATTTTCAAAAATGTTGTATTCTATTATTTCCATGTATATTCCAGAAAGTCATGTACGGGGATGTAATTTCGCACGCACATTTTCAAGCCAAGATTTTCTTAGCATAAGTTTTTAAAATGCCAATAGGACTCGATGGAGTCCTTGCACACTTTATTGCATAGTGTAATTTTATATTGTTCTAAATTATCATGTGGATGATTTATTACTTTGTGGCTTATATGATGATGAAATTTATTTCGAAAAATTACTTGGATAATATTTTCCCAACTTACATACATGGGAGATGATTACGAGCTTAAATTTTTTTTTATTTCATGATGTGAGGAAGGATTATGTTTTTCATTTGAATTTTTAAAATAAATTGAAGGATGTATAATTAATGTCTTATATTCTTTGCGCAAACTAATGTAGTGAATAAAATGGTCACCAAGAATGTCATAGCTGATCTCGTTAAGGGTGAGAAACTTAACGGAGATAATTATGACATTTGGCACAAAAAGATGAAATTCATGCTAAACGAACAAGAGCTCGACGAGCACTTGACCAAGGAGATGGTCGCGCCAACTGAGGCGCAATCCTTAAGAGACCACATTGCCTACCATAAGTAGAATCAGAAAGATCGTAGTGCGCACTACACCTTGTTGAACACCTTACAAAATGATCTAATCGGACAGTATGATGAACTTCCAACTTGCAAAGCTTTATGGGATCAGCTCAAGTTCTCTTTTGGTGGAACCTCAACTACGTGGCTTCGTAGCCTTGTGATCAAGTTTGAGGAGTACACGAAAGACCCTAAGCATACCATGAGTGAGCATCTAAGGGTAATGTCTAATATCATTGGTAAGCTGAGGGTTGCTGGCCATGCGCTCACAAATGAGCAGCAAGTCAGAGCTATCATAAGGTCCCTTCCTGCCTCATGGGCCAATATGAAACAGATATTGATCCACAGTAAAAACATCAAGAACTTTTCTGATGTTTCAAGCATGTCATCCTTGAGGCCGAGACTCGAGATGCTGACAAGACCCTAACTTATGTCGTCCAAGAGGGATCGCGCAATGCAAATGGCAAGCGCAGAAGACAAAGTAAGGAAGGCAAGAAAGGCGAGGCTAGCACTTCTGCGCCAAAATAAGGGAAAATGAAGAAACACAAGAAAGGAAAACATGGTGGGAAAAAGGATTTGTTTAAAGTCAAATGCTTCAACCTTCAACAGAAAAGACACTTTGCTCGTGATTGCACTGAACCAAATAAGGTACTTTCGGAATCTCTCTCTCAGTTATATGTTTCCTCACATGTGATGGTTGCTCATTACCAACCTATGTGGTTTGTGGATACAAGTGCAACAAACAGATGTAGCACGTGATCGAGAGGGGTTCGTAGATTATCACCAGATTCCAGCGGAAAGCAAACATATCTTCATGAAAACAATAGCTCCGAAGAGGTGCTAGGGGTTGGTTCTTACCAGCTCAAGTTGCGCACTGGGCACACATTGATTCTTGAGGATGTGCGATATGCACCCACTGTTCGGCTTAATCTACTTTCAATTACTACTTTATTAGACAATGGTATTTCCTTTATTTTTAGGGGTAATAAGTTGGACATCTTTTTGGATGATGTTTTGTTCGGACATGGTTTTCGTATGGATAGTCTTTTTCAATTGGATTTAATTGATTCTCAGTCCTTTTATTCTTATGTGGTGAATGATAATATTGTGAATGATTCTACCTCCTGGCATGCCAAACTGGGCCACATTAGCCAAGATAGAATGACTCGTTTGGCTAGAGAAGGCCTTTTGGGCCCACTCGCAAGAGTCAATCTACAAACATGTGAGGCTTGTTTGGCTAATAAAGCATGCATGAAGCCTTTTTGGAAAGGCTGTGAGAGCAACTCAGCCACTTGAGCTAGTTCACTCTGACATATGTGGACCTATGAGTGTAAAGGCACGTCATGACGCCTCTTATTTCCTTACACTGATAGACAATTATATTCTGAAAACTCTAAAGGCTATGTGATGTATGGTGAACATCCAAATGGTGGAAAGACTGAAATAGAGTCCCGTGATGTCAATTTCATAGAGAGTGATTTTCCTAGCATTGGAGACCCAAGTAAGAATCTTGACCTCTATGAGTTAGAGGAGGTTGAAGCCACTTTACCATCTCCAAGAGAAAGTGGGGAATTAGTTCCTTATCCGGTTGTCGCTAAAGATAGTACAAGTGACCTTCAACCTAGTGGGAGCATCCCAGACAGTGGGAGCACACCACCAGGACCATCAGGTCAACAAGATTCTTAACTGCGTAGAGGTGCACGAGGAAGAGTTCCATATCATCGTTTTGAGATTGACGGTGAAATTCTTATGTGCACCTCAACTGATGAAGATGAGCCCACTTCTATGGAAGAAGCCTTATCTTCATCTGCTAGTAATGAGTGGATGGTTACAATGAAAGATGAGTTGAGCTCAATGGAGAAGAATCAGGTCTGAGAGTTGGTTGACCTTCCGCCAGGGAGCAAGACTGTTGGAAACAAGTGGGTTTTAAAGGCAGATGGGTCAATTGACAAGTATAAGGCACGCCTTGTGGCGAAAGGCTATACCCAATAGCGAGGTGTGGACTATGAAGACACATTGTCCCCAGTGATGAGATTTGCTTCAATTCGCCTGATCCTAGCTATTATCGCCTAGCATGATTTAGAAAATTTTCATATGGATGTTAAGACCGCGTTTCTCAATGGAGAACTAGATGAAGAGATTTATATGGCTCAACCTAAGGGTTTTGAGGTCAAAGGACATGAGCGCAAAGTTTGCCAGCTCAAACGTTCTATATATGGTCTCAAACAATCGTCTAGGCAGTGGTACTTTAGGTTTCATCATGCCATTACCTCTATAGGTTTTGAAATGATTGAACAAGACCATTGCGTTTACGTAAAACAATCCAAGAAAAATATTCTGATCCTTTCTTTGTATGTGGATGACATTCTTTTAGCTAGGAATAACATGAGTTCCATTGTCGCCACCAAGCAGTGACTGTCCTCAACTTTTGAGATGAAGAACATACTTCTCGGTTTGTCTCATGAGACATATATCAAGAAGGTCATTGAACGATTCCGTATGCATAACTCAAAACCCATAGACACTCCAATGGACAAGGCGTGTACTTTAACCATAGACCACTGCCCAAAGAATGATGAGGAAAAGAGTCGGATGTCCAAAGTGCCTTATGCGGCTGTAGTTGGGAGTCTGATGTATGCTATGTTGTGTACACGTTCAGACATCTGCTTTGCCGTTGGAATGGTGAGTCATTATCAGAGTAATCCTGGACCTGTTGATTGGAATACGGTGAAAAGGATTCTTTGATACCTACGTGGAATCGTTGATCTCGTCCTGTGTTATCATGGTGGAGACTTGAGACTGAGAGGATACAACGATGCTGATTGGGGCGGTGATAGAGATGAGTGCAGATCCACTTCAGGTTATGCATTTGTACTAGGAAGTGGAGCTATCTCTTGGTGCAACAAGAAACAGACTTGCATCGCCCAATCCACGATGGAGTAGGAATGTGTTGCTTCTTTAGCAGCGATCCAGGAAGCTATTTGGTTGAGGTCATTCTTACAGGCTCTGAGGGTTACAGCTCATGCAGACGAGTCTGCCACTATTCTCTGTGACAATACAACTGTCCTAGATTTTGCAAAGGACCTCAAATATCATGAGAAGGCCAAACACATAAACCTTTGTTATCACTTCATTAGAATTTTAGTTGCACAAGGAGAGGTGACCATGAAGCATATACCTACTGGCAAATGGTGGCTGATCCTTTGACCAAGCCTATTGCTAGAGATGTTTTCCTTTCTCACATTAGGAGTATGGAACTACATAGGTTTTGATATGTTTATGGCATCTTATGTACTTGACATTATTTATTATATTTTCATTCCTTGATTTGAGTTTATTTTGGAATGAATGTACTTTCGTATACATCCTTATTGAGAGTGTCACCAGGCTTGAATTGACTCACGCACACGGGTAATTCACCTTGGCACTAAGATAGTGAGCAAGATGAGACATAATTGTCTTAGACGCCAAGAGAGGCGAATAAGATGATACAGCTTGTAAAGCAAACATGTCGCCTTAGATTGAGCTAAGATGAGACCTATAAAGGTAGGTCGATCATAGAGGATCTCCACAACTCTATGTAGCCTGCTTGTAGCCGAATGTGAGATTTCAGGCAGGCACAATGAGAGTGACTGGGCTTAAATACTCAGGGTAGGTGCTTGTACAGCGACTAGACTCATATTCGTATTGCGTATTTTTATTGTACATTTATGTGACACGCCCTTGCGGGTTACGCCATAGCATGCAAATCATACTGCACGTGCTAAATGTAGACCGACAGTGGGAGTGACGAATGAATCCCTGCTTCGTCACTGTGTGAGCCACTTGGATCAAAATATTTTTGATCCTACATAGTACCCTTTTCACCTTAGACTATGTCATGAAGAGGATACTCAATGTCGCTACTTTAGCATGTACCTTAGATCATGGATGATGCGGTCTCGCGGGGCATGTCTAGGAAAGCGGTTGGGTCTAATTTGAATGACATGAGGGCTTTGGGAAGAAAGTTCAATATTATACCATGTTGTGTGATTCATAGCCCGGGCGACTTTGTCGATTTTTTGTTTCGATATGAGTCATGAATACATAACATATGAGAGGTTTAACATTGCTCATTATGAAGGATTTGAGAGTGTTTAATCTAGTATAGTTGAACTATTTGGGGTACATACGAGATTTTTTTGAGTGATGTATTGTGTTAGTTTGGTGATAACTTAATAAATACTCCTCAACTGGACATCCTTTCTCGTAGGTCGCACGTTCCATTTTCTATATGAGGAGGTGAGTGGACAAGATATAAGAATGGACTGCACGATTTATTTGTCCTGTATGTGGGCGAGTGGGAGCTGTTAATAAATTAGGTCAATGGACCCATTATCCGCCCACTAACAGATAATGTGTATTTGTTAGTCTGGATAAATACAGTTATTTAGAGAATATTTATCTCCTAAGTGTTTGAGATAAATACAACATTTATCTTATAGGGGTTTGAGATAAATACATCTTTATCTCTTAAGTGTTTGAGGTAAAATCTGTCTCTAAATACTATCTCTATATAAAGGTTAGAGATATCCCAAGAAATCAGAGGTCACAGCAACAAGTGACAGATAATAAGTCACAAGACAATCTCTCTCTATAGCACTCTCTCTAGAGCAATCACCAAGCTTTAGGATTTTGTTCATGGATGAAGAAATCGACTCTAGTAGCCATTTTTGTACTTGCGAAAAAGATCAAGCATGTTGGAGGCTCGTAACAACAAGGATCCATCGTGGGAATATTCGGTATGTTTCTGAACTCACTACGTGGTACGTGGTAGCGCATTAATTGTTATTCAACAAGAATTAATTTAGAGTTCTAGACTCAATTGAAGATTCTATCTTATGTAAATCTTGGCAATCAAATATATGGATGATCGAAGCATCAAAGAGGTTTCGTCAAGGTGGTTGTTGAAGATATTATGAGTAACATGTTAGCTGACAGTCAATGATGATAACCCGCTTTGGTTAAACTACTTGCTTCATGGTAGTGCATGAGAATCTTATTGCACTTGTGTAGGTTTTTTCTGGATGCACTTTATGGATGATTACAAGATTTTATCCTTTTGCAACCAATATAAGCTTATATGTTTAGATATCCTTTTTATATCTAGTTCCATATCACGATTTTAGAATATAAAATGCTTCATAAAAAACGCTATCAAAAACATATTTTTCTCTCTCTTAACATGTTTCTGATTTTGCAGTTTCAACTCCAAACTAAAATATTCCTTGATTTTGCAGTCTTAACTCTAATCTAGAATATTCCGTGTGCAAGTACTTTGGTAACATTTAACTACATTTTTTGTTCTTGTGGGCCCGTGAAACCAATCGATTGTAGGTAAAAGCCTCACTCAAACTTATGCACTCATAAATAGGAGGAGGCAATGAAAAGTACATTGAAAGAATACATTCATTATACTTGGTCCACAATAGCTGAAGCACATGGGTATATATAATGTCTAAAAGTAATCCATCCATCAGAATAACCACACCACTCACTGATTCATTACCCATATAATTACTTTTTTTTTGTGCAAACCCATACAGTTACTACACTGAATTAATAATGCATTTTTAACCTATGCACCACTAACACATTATTAATACACCACTGACGGGTGACTAATGACCAGTGATATGTTACTATTACATTAACATAATTAGTAATATGTGATTAAGATATAGTATGATCAAGTTTATCTTTATTTTAACTTTCCCTTAAACTTGATCTTTGACTTGAAACAAACTTCTCAACTTGCGCAATCCCTCAACTTTGAGGGGCTTGGTGAAAATGTCAGTCACTTGGTCTTGTGACTTCACATACTTGAGCTGCACTTCCATTTCAGTAATGTACTTTCTAATGTAGTAATAACTTGGATTGATATGCTTGCTTCGTTCATTGAACACCGGATTTTTGGACTGATCTATTGTCAATTTGATGTCAATGAAACGGCTTCACAAGTAAAGTGTCAAAATAGGTTACTTTTTCGAACTCGATGTAAATAATGTATCTCATATGAAGAAAACAAACCCAATGGTGCTTTTCTATCGTCTAAAAGCTTTAGCTCGATCACTATCACAATAATCCAAAAGCTTTAAGTTGGTAGAAGGAGAATAAAATAAACCAGGCTCATTTGTACCTTTAAAGTATTGAAGAATTCTTTTGGCCATTTTGATATGGGTCGTGCTAGGAGCTTCCATGTAACGCCCCAACTTTTCAGAGGTGCCCAAAAAGATTATTGGTTGTTTGAGAGTAAAAGGATAATGATTTTCAGTAACAATTGGCATTGTCATTGTCATGCTTGTTAGGTTTATCACCTCATCGTGACACCTCATGCTACCCCATGCTTAATGAGAAGTCGGTGTTGATTATAACCTCATGCTACCTATTATCGTCGTTTTTGTAACGTGTCATCATACTATCGTGATATGTCATACTTCGAACGTCGTCGTGCTTTACTTTGCCTCGTTGTGCTTGCTAGATGACATAACCTTGTCTCGCCACCTCGTACTTCTTTCTACCTCGTGCTTCCTAGAAATTTCTACACAAGCCCTTTGGTATCTTTTCACATTAATTCAAGTTATCTTTGACTTTCACCAAAAGACAGTGAGTGAGAGAAGAATTTATCCATGACTATAGAGGAATGATGATGGGGACTTATTTGAAGGAATTGCTTAATTGGTTTTTTCATGGTAAATGGTAATACGTATCACTATTTTTTTTATGTCAAGTGGTTATTTCTTAACGTTCATCGTACACCTAAACACTATTGTTAGTCCTATGGTTGGATAACCTAGGCTTACATCTTGTTTTGATGATAACTACACATTGATTATGTTTTAATGTGTGCTTTGAGTGTATTCTTAGTAGGTATATACATGCACACTCATGAAGACACATTTGAGAAGTTGGATAGATGGATTAAAGCCAAAGAAGCTTAAAGTTATAGTGGACATGCTATAGAAGTTTCATCAAGTCCAATGTCAAGAGCAACAAAGAATGCATCTGCTAAGTTACTATCGATTATAATTGATCTTTACTATTATGTAACTAGTCTTGGTTTGATACTTGGATTGATGACTATGACCTAAAAAGACCTTAGGACACCTTGTGCATTGCATGTGAGTTCATAACCTTTCACACAAGTGTGGTTCTTGAAAATGAGTGAACTTTGGAGCTCACTCAGATTTTCTCAAGAATTTTTTTGGTGTTAATATTTTCATATCTTGATAAAACTTTTCATTAGCTTTCCAACACAAAAAACGACACCTCAATCCATTTTTTCTAGAGAAAGTTATGGCCAAAATAGGAAAGGGTGTTTTGCAAGACAGACAAAAAATGGCAGTGAGGGAATGCAGTCGACTCTATTGACCATTGGGAGAGAAATAACGGTTAGTTTTGCTCAAAATCATGCCAAATCTTTTCATTACAGCTATATTTCATTTGCACCTTATATAAATTTGGGGCTTCATCATACACCATGAAAACCACATTCTAAGCCTCCATTCATTAGAGAAACATCAAGGCTCATAGATTAAACTTTTCTCTCTTCATCTTCATGATTTTACATCATTAAAGAGAGCATCTTTGTGAGCAATTCTTTGATTGAGAGTGAGCATTCTTCAAGTCATCAATTCTCTCATCTCTCTATTATACTAGAGCTTCATTTGTACTCATTTCCTTTCAAGAGATTTTTCTTTGTACACAATTGATCTTTGTAAAAAGATTGTGATCAAGGCTTGGGTTTGTCAAGTCTTGGATGAGCTTTGTGGATTCAAGGCTTGTGCTTGGTGTGGGGATATCACCAAGTGTTGTAAGGGTTTTGATCTTGACCCGGAAGAAGATTGTTGCTAGTGGATTCTAGTGCTCTTGCAAGGGACTTCCTTGAAGAGGTGGATGTAGGCTTGAGGGTAGTTCAAGCCGAACCATTTAAATCTCCTTGTCAAGTATCTCTAACTCAATCTCTTTACTTATTGTTCTATAATTGCTTGAGATTGTTTAGTTAGCATCTTTATTGAAGTATTACTTGATTTGATTACGATTCGTTATTGTGCTTAGTTTAAATTCCCCTTTATTTTCAAAAACCCTATTCACCCCCCTCTAGGGTTGTTTTATTGGTTTCAACTATCATTCTGAAATCTTGCTTAAATGTTTGTCTTGAATATTGATCAATATCTTGTTTTTGAAATACGTTTATGTGACGTGTCTTAAGTGCTTTTAACCAATAACAGTGTTCAAGCGATTTGCCTATGTGCATGATATGTCATGACCATTATACATGTGAGCTTTGGTAGACTCGTTTGATGATACTTGAATCAAGATGCCAAAATATTATGTTTGATATGAAAAATAGATATTGAATTGGCTTACTAGTTATTCGGAGTACTAAGCCACAATTACGTAAATTGTTTGACTATTGAAATATATTTGTTTCCAAATTATTTAGCGTGTTTTATTATGATCCTATGGTGTTATGGTTATTCCACTTACAAGGCTATCCAGACCAACCTCTTCCCCCCACCACTCCTCTCCCCCTCCCCTTTATTTATCTTTTCATTGCAGATTATTATTGTAACGAGCATATGCAAGCGGATATGTGAGCTCGATTTACAATTTTGGAGTTTAGTAATGTTGTAACTTCTTTTTAGAACTAGTAATCTGATTGAGATTTCGTCGTAAATATATTACGATTAGGACTTGGGTCATCACTATTAATATCAGAGCGATACCTAGACTTGAATTGCTTAGGTTAGCGTAAGCTCGTATAGGTTCGTCGACCTTGGGATAATTATAAACTGAAGTTTGAAGTTTTTGGTTCAAATTTAAGGTTAGTGAATTTTGCTAACGAAATTCTTTTAAGAAGAAAAGAATATAACGCCCAACTTTTAGAGGTGCCCAAAATAATTAGTGGTTGTTTGAGAGTAAAAGGATGATGATTTTCACTGAAAATTGAGATTGGCATTGTCGTGCCTCCTAGGTGTCCTCACATCATCGTGACACCTCAAGCTTAATTAAGAGTCAGTGTTCATTACTACATTCATCGACACCTCCTGCTACTTATTATTGGCATACTTGTAACGTATCATCATGCTATCGATAGTGCTTCTAGCCTCTTCATGCTTTGTTTGGCCATATCGTACTTGCAAGGTGGGATAATCTTGTCTCTCCACCTCATGCTTCCCAGAAATTTTCATAAGTAGCCATTTGATCTCTTTTCACATTATTTCAAGTTAGGTTTGACTTTCACCAGTATATAGTGAGTGAGAGAATAATTTAGCCATGATTCGGGAAGAAGAATGATATGGACTTATTTGGAGGAATTGCTTAAGTGGTTTCTTCATAATAAGGGAAATTTCATATCATTATTCTTTAATGCCAAGTGGTAATTTTCTTAATGTTTGTTGTACTCCCAAATACTACTTCATACGTTCCTAAAAAGTTGATCATATTTTCTTTTTGGGTTGTCCTAAAAAAATTTGCTCATTTTTCAAATTGAGACTCTATTTGACAACACTTTCAGTTTTAGTATTCTGTTTTCAAAAAAATAAAAATAAAAACCATTTTAATTATTTTTTTACAAAAATAAGTGGATGTTTGATAACCCAGTTTTTATTTTGAGTTTTTCTTTGGTGGTGGCCTGCCGCCGGCGGTGACAAGCAGTGGCTGTCTGAGGTAGCTGGTGGCTGTCGGCCGGCGGCGGCGATCGCCAGCAGTGGCTGCCCGCGACGAATAGGTCTTGATCGATTGGCGATGAAGACAAATACAAGGGGTGATTTATGCCCTTTATGAATCAGCTCCCTCTCCAAGTATTCGAGGTTTAGCCTTTGACTTTACAGCTTTGGTCCCAGCAAAAAGGTGTATGAGCAAGGAATATCACTGCTTTTCCCCCCTTTATTCCTGTCGAAGCAGAATCCAGCGTTGGGATGTCCGTGTGTGAAGAGAGAAAGAATGATAGAGAGGCACTATGTACAATCTGCCGATCTGTGAAAGGTGTATGTGTTTGAGATGAGGGAGGAGACGTGAGGGCAAGTGCAGCTCTTGCTGATTTGTAAGGGGGGTTGCGTGTTTAAGACTTGGAAGTACGAGGACTGTTTGTTATTTTGAGTGATAGGGTATACGTTTAGTTTATATAGTTAAGGCTTTTGAGATGTTGGGCTTTATAGACTGGCTATGTAGGAATTGGATTATTGTTTTAATATATATAATCAATTCCATGGGCTCTATGTTAATAAGTGGGCTTAGAGTTTTAGGCTAATTAACTTTAGGGCTCCAAATTTAAATTTTTATTTAAATGGTTTATGTAAATATTTATTATTTAAGCATATTATAATTAATTATTTAGATGAGTTGTTCGTGAACACGTTGTGAATATTTAGAGTATTCATGTTCAGCTCGTTTATTAAATGAGTTCTAAAAACTTATTCATGTTCTGTTTGTATATTAGACGAAAGAACGTGAATGAATTTTATGGAGAGCGAACCACGAGCCGTTCGTGAACGGCTCGGTTCATTTACAGCCCTACGTATAAATAGGTCATTGAGGACTTGGACTCTAGCCATATTGGAGATGAGTCGAGCAATGCAATCCTATATGGTAATTCCACAATTGTGTAAACACGTCCTTCTCTCCTTATATAAAGGCCTTTATGAAGGTCCCGATAAAGTTAAGTTCTCAAACCCTACAGACCACATCTTTACGTCCTTGAGCTTTTTCCGACACAGAAGCTAACTTGCCCTTCAAAGACCTTTCGCGGGACACCCTTCCAGCATGGTAACCGATGTATTTATTGTGTTGTGCAGATTTTCTTCCATGCGACGAGGTCCTCCAAATCTCATGCGCAACATCCTTCGTGGCCCGTACTATTAACGACGCCTCACCACTTGAAGCTAATGAACATTTTTAGTGGCAATTATTTATCGAAGAAGTCGTCAGCTATTCCTTTTGCCCACATTTTCCCTCTCCTCATACTAAGCACTCGAAGCCGAAGGTATCGGCATGGATTGCGGAAGTATTATGGGCAGAAAAGGGAGTCGCAAAAAGCCTTGGGATAGTGGCTGGTGGGGAATCAGGAAATGGTTAGTGTACACGAACCGTGGGTGGCATGTGAGTGGAATTAGTGATTCGGCGCATATCGATCATTAGGATCACCATTAAGGACTGCAGCAATCATTACATCCACCAACAGCATGCTATCAATCCTTGGAGTAAAGGAATTGATTTGCATGGCGCCTCAATGATCATTGTTGGGGCATGCTAATATGATTTATTTTGTTTTGTGCCCTTTTTTTTTGTTTTGTTTATACTTTTACCTTTTTGAAAGAATTTCACTATAATTATTTTTGAATTTCATTCCTACAAAGTATATATAACCTAAAAAATCATAACGGAAATACCAGCTAACTCATGTCATATGTTGTATCAATGAACTAACTCTTAGGTAATTAAACACGTACACTGAGGGAGGTACACGACACCGAGAACATGCAAGGTGATTACAATATTAACTGGTGTCTCAAAACTATTGTGATTGTAATGACAATTCTTGTTCTTTGAACAATATCTCGATATATTTTTTTTTCAGCTACTTTACATGCTGTTTGAAAAACTTAAAATTCATTAGCATGTACGATGAAATTATTAGCCACCAAGTAAGATGCAAATACCCAAAATGAGTGAACATAGGTTTCACCCGACCCGAATCATGTTATGGAGTATAAATACATATAATTTTGTGGAAACATCACTAGTATCGAATCCATCCAAGTATAAAAAGGTTGTGGTTGAGCAGGACAAATAGCCTGTTTGCGAGTTTTGAGACGAGAGAAAAAAAAAAAAAAGAGGAAGAGAAGGGAAAAAAAGAGAAAACAAGAGAAGGGAAGACAATTATCCTTCATCTTATTTGTGAGTTTAAGAGAGAAAAGAACATATCATTCTTTCCTCTTATTTGTGAGTTCAGCAGAAAAGAAAAGGCACCTGATTACGTATATACTCTTATACTACATTGTGATAATTCTAACAAAGATTATGAATGTATGATCATAAAAGAACATGATTTTGTTGGTAAAACAATTTAGTTATCGATAAATCATACAAAATACATATCATACTAATATCATAAATCTTACGTACCTGATTAATGTCATCATGTAAAAAATAAAAATAATCATAAGTTCACCACAAGTATCCCAACATTCAAATCTAATTAATGTCATACTAAAAGCGAAATAATCAGTTATGATTCAACACTAACATCTAAAACAATAATTTGATTGTAAATAAAGTTAAGCTTCCATAAGAAACCCTAAAATTAAAAATTTAGTATTCATTGTCTCAAGTGTAGTGTGAGCATTATTAAAATGTTACTTATGAGAGTTTCTTTCATTTCCGTTTCTTCTCAATTTTGAAAGAAAAGATTTAGAGACAAAAGAAGTCCAAACTTTCCTCCCCTTTCCCTTCTTTTCTCTCCTTAAAAAAAATTCACAAGTTAGAGGAAAGCGAGGAAAATAATTACTTTCCTTTCTTTTCCTTCCTTTTCTCTCTACAAAAAAAAACTCGCAAACAAGTTAAAAGAGAAAAAGGGAGTATAAGTAAAGGGCCTGCCTGCCTGTGTTGGAACTAACTACAGGCCTACCGGTGACAATGGGGGTGGTGGTGTTGCTAATTTGAAGAATGCCTCGATAGCGCTCCTGGCTCCTCTTCCCTCCATACTCTTCTACATTTCCTTCCTTGGTCGCCACTACTCACTCTCCTCAGCTGATCCCTGGACTGAATGGTGCTACCGCCACCCTCTCTTGTTGGCCAATGCCCTCTTCTTCTTCAACATTAATCTTCTTTTCTGGCTAGTAGGCCTTATTCAGTCTAGCCACTGGGTCGGTACCAGTAATCGCCTTTACTATAATACGCATATACACATGTTTGAAGTACTAATCGATGTTTGTTTGACGAGAGGGTTTTCTTTGGCAGATGATAGATCCGTACTGGACGGCAATACCGGTGCTGCTAGTTCATTACTGCTCAACTCACCCCTTGGCGCAGTACAACGTTTGGAGGTCGAGGGTCGTGATATTATTGACTTGGGTATGGAGTATAAGGCTCACCCACAACTACTTCCACCGTGAAAGGTGGCAGTGGGGTGCCCGAGAAGACTGGAGATTCACCGACATGCGCCACCAGTACGGCAAGCACTGGTGGTGGGTCTCCTTTTTTGCCATCTACTGCTCTCAGCAGGTAAGTTATGTCAAATCCACCCTAGCTGCTTGATAGAATGCCAGAATGACTTCTCTTGGGCAGCTAAAGTGAATACCTTGCAGGTGTTCCTGATTGGAATTTCCCTGCCCCTGTATGTAGTTCATTCCGTTGACCAGCCATGGAGTACCTGGGATTTTGTCGCCATATCCGTTTGCGTTTGCGGAATTGTTGTTGCCTACTACGCCGACACACAACTTTATGACTTTGTGAGTAGGAATGACAAACTGAAAGAGCTTGGCAGGCCAGTGGTGCCAAATCTTGATGAGGGCTTGTGGCAATACTCCCGGCATCCTAATTATTTTGGGGAGCAGCTTTGGTGGTGGGGACTGGTCATCTTTGGATGGAACCTGGGTTGCGGTTGGACCTTGGTTGGCGCGCTCGTTAATAGCTTGTGCTTAGCTTTTGTCACTCTGCTTGTGGAGGATCGTATGCTTAGACAAGCTCACAGAGCCGGAGCATACAGGCTGTACCAGGAGACAACGTCAGTCTGGATACCTTGGTTCAAGTCATCCCCAAAAGGAGTAAAAGCTAAGAACAGATGATCCCTGTAACGCGCATTTAGTACCTCCACCACTAGTGTTCTCTATCATGTTTTTATTGTAAAAAGTTTGAGTTGTGTTTGTTCATGCATTGTGGTTCTATATTGGAAGAGAATTTGATAATGTAAATTGCTGCGAAAGCTTCAACTGCTAACATTGTCTTACGCGGAATTTTATAAAATGCTGCTGCATTTACTAATTAGCTGAGTTTTTGAGGACTAGTTATAGTGTTATTATCTAAAGGATCAATTGGTCGATAAATTCAGGGTAAATTTAGATGCAGAACTACTACTTGAACACTTTTCTGATGCTACATGTACGGGGTTGAAAGTAGTGTGGTATCTGGGACATCTCTTTTAAGTGATTTCGAAGAACGATATTGTCGGTCTCTCGATGCTGTTTTGGTGGAGTTATTTGTTCCGAAGTTACTGATATGGAAAAGAACATGCCAGATCTAGTCTGAAAACCCGAACTTCCAATATGTGCTGTACCTGAATGCAATTTCAATAGACTCAGTTGCTGAAGGAGTTCTATATAAATGGCAACAGAAAGTCCATTGTTTCTTGTGTGGAGTGGTAATTATCGCCCTCACTGAAAGTACAGCTGACTTGAAATTGTTCGTGCAGTAATCTGTAGATTTATACAGCATTATTTTGAGAGAGCTTAGATATGATCTAACGGTTTTATGCCCACTTACTTGCACTTCTTTCCCCTTTGTGGTTTTTTTTCGTTAGCTCCTCTTTTCAACTGCATATTGTTCAAGACTAACCGGACTAGCTTCAAAGCTTATGTACTTTTGCAGATTTGAAACCACTAGATGGATTCATCTACCTCAGTAGTCAAATTTTTTACTGCGTGATTAAACATCTTGATCCCGCCCGTGACGGTGGCGGCGGAGGCGGTGATGGTCGTGGTAGTACTATGAAGATAATAATTAAGTAATAGATAAAACTTTTACAACTTCGACTTCTTACTAATTCTCAACAAAACTTAATAAGATAGAAGGATCAAAGTTATCAAAAGAAGAAATTCTAGATCCGCGATTATTTTCAATTTTGAGTGCGCTGGAATTGCCTTGACGAAATTGCTACGAGTTTTAATCTAGTTTTGTTTAATTTGGATTCGATGAAATGATGAATGACAAAACACATTGGGCTAAAGTACCACTACTAATAAACATACAAAAAAAGCTGCCTCCACTCGTGAAAGATGCATCGATCTGTGAGATAAGTTATTGTTTAAAATATTTGTCATAGCAATTGTGACCACGTGTCCCCCCCCCCCCCCCCCACCCGTCGTAAAATGCTCTGATTTTAATGATGCACTAATATTGACTCCATTCGTCGTACATGGAGTAATAATTGTTAGAAGTTCGTACTTATAAGTCGAATAGTAAAAATAAATATTGCTATTTTTACCTTTTTATAAATTTTCTACTACTTTAATACAACAAAAATAACCCACATACTTATATTTTTATTAACAAAACTCACCAAGAAGAGTATAGAAAACTATGCAATATAAAAAAAAATAAAGTATGTTGTTGTATCCACATACACATCCACCCACCCACCACACACACGTGTGTGTAGACACACACACATATGTGTATATACACATAAAACACACACATACACACACAAGTCTCTAACTTCCCTTCTAACTGCTACTAAGAGTAGCGGTTAGGCTTGCACCCCATATTTTCCTTGAATACCTTCACTTCTTATGATACCTGTTGCCTGTAGGCCCTTAACCGCTACTAAGAGTAGTTTAGTAGCGGTTACACCAAAAGATTTTGAAAAAAAAAAAGTAATCTGGGCCGTCCAGAGAAACAATTATTTCTCCACGATCCACATGTACCGGTAAAGAAATAAGGACTTCTCTACCATTCATCTAGTCATCCACTTATACTCGTGAATGATCCAGATTTCATTTTATTTTTTTACTGAAACTCATCTAACCGCTACTCAAAATGCCCCTCGCGCCCCCCGATGCCTTTCAAAAATCCCCGACCGCGCCACTTATAAGCGGTTAACCGTTACAAAGTGTAGCGGTCAGAAGGGTTTCCCAATACTGTAACCACTACACTTAGTAGTTGTTAGACGCGTAGATGCCTCTACTCTCTCTCTCTCTCTATATATATATATATATATATATATATATATATATAGGGAGCTGATCCCTTGTAGCGCTAGCAAAATGGGGTATTTGCTAGCCCAGATCGCGCCTTTTTTAAAAACTGTTAGTCGTCCGCGACACAGTATCGCGGACGGCTTATTTTACCTTTTTGCCCCTCCACGCCCGTCCGCGATACTGTGTAGCGGACGACTGAGGGGCCCTGACAAAAAGTCGTCCGCCACACTGTGTGGCGGACGACCCCTAGGTTGACACATGTCAGTACTTGTCCCGTCAGTCCTTGTCCTTATCTGTCACGTCAACAGTTGGAAGTACATAGTGGCGGCCAATATATTGTCCGCGATATAGTATAGCGGACGGATAACATATATACAAAAAAACCCTAACTACGATACTCTTCTCCATGCTTCCTACTCACAAATATTCCCAGCGGCGTTGGCAAGCAGATCTGCGCAATTTCTTCTTAATAGCAGCTTTAATACCCTAATAGATCACGTAAGTTCACAAAATCAATCATTTACATGTTCGTAATCCATAGTTGTGATGAATATTGTATTTTATGCGTGGTTTTGATTATGCATTGAGCATGTGCTAGCGATGATGAGGATTTATATATGTATGTATAAGTTCATGTGCTAGCATTTGTAAAATCCTATTCCGTATATGTATATATATCTATTATATATACATGTATAAGTTCATGTGCTAGCATCGTATTTTTGCGAGCGATTGTCAAAATACAAACCGTAAAATCCAAACTGAGAAGGTTTTTTTCTTAATTTCAGTTGCAAAAAAGGGAATTTAACCCTGGACCAGAAGATCTATCCGTGTTATACGACCAAGCCAACCATATCCGTACGCTCATAAGGGATGGTGGAGTAAGATACATTATTTATCAAACTTTCTTATTCTTACGAACGTTGTATACCGTTTGTTTTGCTTAAATTATATTTATTAATTCATAGGAAAGAGAACTTCTCACCACCGTAGAAGTATCTCACGAGTTCACATCATGGAATTTGAACAAGTCCCAGAAAAAGATACTGCGTGGAATTGGGTTTGGGATTTTCACGCATGGGCAGATCTTTCAACAGCTTGACCGGGCCTTGATAGGTGCCCTTGTTGAGAGGTGGAGAAGTGAAACGAACACGTTTCACTTCCCGCTCGGAGAGATGACAATTACCCTAGAAGATGTAGGGTTCATCTTAGGGTTGCAGGTGACGGGGTGGTCGGTAATTGCTCTTCCGTCGAAAGCAACGAATAAGAGAACCGTTAGGGACTTCTCCACTTTGATACCCCAGGATCAATTTAGCACTGGCGGTATAAAGTTGAAGTGGTTGGTAGATACATACGGGGTTTTGTCGAAAAACTATACAGGCCATGAGCTTGTGCTGTACACAAAGGCCTTCCTCTTGTGGGTGATGGGGGCAATTTTATTCCCAACGACGTCGAAGAACACGGTCAGCGTGAAATATTTACCGTTGTTGGGTAACTTGTCGGAGGTTGGGGATTATGCCTGGGGTGCAGCGGTTCTTTCGTATCTGTACCGAGCATTGCACAAGGCAACGAGGCCCGATGCCAAAGCCATATGTGCATGTCTCTCGCTATTGCAGGTATATCATATAAATCCTTTCTTCGTTATTTTTTCTTTTTTTTTGCTGAATTGACGATATAAATATAATTTGTGGATGTTCTCAGGTGTGGTCTTATGAACACCTTGCTCCCGGTGCACCAACGCGTAAGGATGGAACCGATATAGTGTGGCCTCGGCTGTGTGCTTTGGGGTCAGATCGATGAGCGTATGGCATACAATCTCGTAAGTTGCCCAACAAGTCTGACTTGTCATGAATTTGATGAATATAATGTCTGATTGAAGTTACTTATTTTTTTTTATCTCTTTGGATGTAGGTTAATGCCTCGCTGGCATTCTTCCAGAAGTTGAGTGAGTGGAAGGATCTGGTGAGCGCAATGGGCGAGGATCTTCTCCAACAGGCTGCTGCATTGGCTTTAAGCTGCCGGAATTTTTTGCGCCAAGCATTGGGACAGTCTTCAGTAGTCAGCCCGAATATCGGTTATACGGGCGTCAGCCAGGGATACGGTGATCCTTCCGGACAGGCTTCAGGGGTGAGCCAGGGAGTTGGTGGTCCCTCTGTAGCGGGGATGGGACAGGCTCAAGCATCGTGGGACCATTATAGCGGCCCCTCCTTCAATTTGTTCTTGGAACTCCAACCCCTCTATCAGAGTCAAGTCACGCAAGACTGGCCTTTCTCCGAGGCACTGCCCATTGTCTCGTGGGCGGGACCAGTTGGCGCCCCCGGAGGGCAATATCCCCCGTTTGACCTCCCCGGGGGCAATATCAGCCGGCGGAAGAAATGGCCGGATAGTAATATCAGGCCGAACCAGGAATTGGAGGTCAATATCCCTTGCTCTTGCCCCCCGGCGGAGGGCAAGATTTACCGGTTGACCCCCGAGGGCAATATCCGAAAGGGCATCCAGCCAGGCCCCTAAAGCCTCATAAATGCGAGCTAATCCGAGACCGTTATTTTAGTGGCCCCCCCAAGATAGACAGAACTATGATGTGGATCACCCGGGGGGCTTGGATTACAATGCCTCGTGGACAGAATTGGCCTCGCTGGCATCGGGAGCTTGGTTAGACAGCGGTGTCATCTCGCACTACGCGTAAATTCTGAGGCAAAGGGGTCGGGAGCATCCAAACATCGGTCCGCACATTTTTATTTTGGACGATTTTTTTCATTAGATCCTAATCCAAGAGTGGAACGACTGGTGCAAATCAAGGAAGGGGAGAGGCATGGCCCAGTGGAGACCGTCCGCTAACCTACAAGCCTATCTTAGGCGGGATAGTCCAGCGAGTGCAAGTGTTGCCGACGTGTTTCTAATCCCATTTTTAGGGAATGCCCACTTGTACTTGGTTTGCTACGAACCAGTAGAGAGGACGATGTCACTCCTCGACAGTCTCTACGATGATACCGACGTGATGCCTGTAATTGACATGTACCGAGGCATAGGCCAGTTGGATGCCATGGTGAGATCCTGTTTACTTCTTATTGTAACTTGCATATTCTAAAGCCGATTAATCTTATTCTGTTTTCTATGTTTAATGCTTATTATGTTTACCGCAGAATCTATTTGCTGGCTTGGTCAATGGTAGGCGTCAGGAGAAGGTACAGCGTAGGCCGGACCTCATTTTTTGATTGAAGAGTCGTAGGCCCAAGCAACATAATTTCTCGAACTGCGGCGTCTTCCTCTGCATGTAAATGGATTACATTTGTCGATCCGAGAGCCTCAAGAAGACCGTCTGGAGCCAAGAATGCATACAAGGCTTTAGGTATAGGATGGCTTGGCAAATTATGAATGGTCGGCCTAGAGCTATTAGGCTTATTATAAATCCGTGTAAGGAACAACAAACAGCTGTAGGGGATGGGGGTCCCAATTGACATTGTAACATTATATTCACTTTTTAAATAAATGTATATTGAATGCGATTGATTTTTATTGACGGATATCGTTGTGTTGAATTCAGTTTGATTTGTGGTCAGAGGTGTTTGATTTGTGATGTGATCAGAGATAGCGCATTTTTGGCTAATTGACTAATCTGTGATTTACTTTGAACGCTGGGAAACAAAGTGTTGGATATCTGTCTTTCTGTAGGGCCAAAAAAAAACTAAGTGTTGGAAGGTTGCTTTTCTGCTGGACCGTCCGCTACATAGTCTAGTGGACGTGAGAGAACAAAAAAAAACTAAGTATTGATAGTTATAGTTGGCCTTTCTGCGGGACCGTCCGCTACATAGTGTAGCGGACACCAAAAAACTAAGTTGGCCTTCTGCGGCACCGTCCGCTACATAGTATAGCGGGCGAGGAGGGTATGAAAAAAACTAAGTGTTGGATAGTTGGGCTATCTGCTGGACCGTCCGCGCTATAGTGTAGCGGACGTGATAGTTATAGCTGATCTCTGCGGCACCGTCCGCTACATACTATAGCGGACGAGGAGGGTATAAAAAAAACTAAGTGTTGGATAGTTGGGCTTTCTGCTGGACCGTCCGTGCTATAGTGTAGCGGACGTGGAAACCAAAAAAAAAAAACTAAGTATTGATAGTTAAAGCTGGTCTCTGCAGCACCGTCCACTACATAGTATAGCGGACGAGGAGGGTATGAAAAAAAACTAAGTGTTGGATAGTTGGGCTTTCTGCTGGACCGTCCGCGCTATAGTGCAGCGGATGTGGAAACCAAAAAAAAAACTAAGTGTTGATAGTTATAGTTGGTCTCTGCGGCACCGTCCGCTACATAGTATAGCGGACGAGGAGGGTTTGAAAAAAAACTAACTGTTGGATAGTTGGCCTTTTTGCTGGACCGTCCACGCTATAGTGTAGCGGACGTGGATAGAACCAAAAAAAACTAAGTGTTGATAGTTATAGCTGGCTTTCTGCGGCACCGTCCACTACATAGTATAACGGACGAGGACGATACCAAAAAAAACTAAGTGTTGGATAGTTGGCCTTTCTGTGGGACTGTCTGCGCTATAGTGTAGCGGAGGTGGAGAGAACCACAAATGAAGAGTGATATCTCTTCCAAGTGTTAGGAATTTGTAGACATTGTAGCGGACGGCAAAAATTTTGTTTTAATAAATTGGCGACCGAAGACTTGTTTTAGCGACGAAATCAACAATCTCAAAATAGTGGGAGACTTGTTTTCGCGATGAAATCAACATTCTCAAATCAAGAATCAACAATCTCAGTATCGACGAAAACTCAAACGGCACAATTAAGAACATAAAATTCTGAACAATAATTAACATTACATAAAATTATTCAATACATAATTTAGGGTTCAACATTGGGGGAAAGAAGTTTTTTCACAAGTGCTCTGATCAAACACCGTCACTTGAAAATTCCATTTTCCCGTGTGTTCAAACACTACAAAGTCCCCGAGTTGGAGGTCATGCTGCCGCACGAATTCGTTCCAACCCTCTGCAAAACAAATTTGACCTTGGCCGTGCTTCATCTTGATTTTAACATGCCATAACCCCTTGTGGCTGGTTAAAGTTGAATCGAAATAAATTGTGGTAAGCCAATCAGAAAAGGCTACTGGTATGTCCTAACATATTCACAATACAAAAAACACATAGGTAAGTTTTTAACCAAAGATCAAACTTTTAACACCAAAAGTAACATAGAGAAAGCGGGATGGCTTACAAGTTCTGTATCAAAACCAGGCATCATGACTTTGAAGAAGTATCTGCCTGCAAGGTGCATGTTGCCTACAAATTCGTTGCTGCTCGATGAATCAGAAGCCATCACGCCAGGAATGTTGCTGGAGGGGAGGACGGTGGTGTCGCCGAAGAAGTCGGTCACCAGAGATGTGGGTCGCCATATATGAGGTAGCAGCTGGGTGAGATGTGCAAGACAGATAGAGAAACAGACGGAGTGATAAGATGATTGGCCTCTGATTAATATATAACAGGATAGAGTCATCCGCTACATTGTGTGGCGGACAAAAAGAAGACCAAAAGTCTTTTTCTGCGAACCGTCCGCTGCATTGTATAGCGGACATAAAAGAACAACAAATTAGGACTCTACAGAGACGTCCGCTACATTGTATAGCGGACATAATTAGGACTGTAAAGCCATCCGCCACATTGTATACGTCAACACCGCCACATTGTATACGTCAACAACTTGTAGACGTCAATAACAAATTAGGAGTCTGCAGAGACGTCCGCTACATTGTATAGCGGACATAAAAGAAAGTAAAAATTTTCAAAAATGTAGGAATTTTTAGACCCTACAGAGGCGTCCGGGGCTAAAAAAAAAACAACATAAACTTTTAGAGTTGATGGCTCTCATAGGTCCATTAGAAAATATATAACAGTATTCGGTCAAAAGATTATTAGAAAAAAATTACAAAAAATTATTACAAATGTCAAGCATAGTTCATGGCTTAAAACAATTATAGGTCCACTGCAGCTTGATCGTCCTCATCTTCGGCATCATCTTATTCCCCGTCTTGTAAACCCCCTGGACTTATCCCCAGTGCCTTGTAATGGTTCCGCTTGTCGTGGTCGGTCATTTTGTTGCACAATGCACACCTTCTCAGCTTTTTAGGTTGAGTTGCCGTTTTAATAGAGCTTTTCATCCGCGTAGATCTCTTGCGGCCTTTCGTTTGCGATATAATTGGATTCAAAGGCCGGATATCCTTGTCGTCTTCCTCCCCCGGCTCGTCATCTTCTGATCCCGTCGTAGGCTTGGTATCAACCGCATTGCTGACTGAAGCTGCTTCCAACTGGTCGACGATGGGCTCTTGCTGCTGAGCTACCTCGAGGAGATGTTTATATATGACCATTGAAGCAGCACCCTTTATGGACAAACGGGTGAACATCGTCACCAGATGATTATACTGCAATGTCTCTGATTCTTCAAAGTCAGTATACGGGTGCTCCAGAAAGGAAATGGTACCGTGCAACCTGTTTGCACCTTTCGTCCACCGTGACAGGAGGTATTTATCGGGGATTGTCCTGATATTCTTCTGTGTGAAAAACCGCAGAATGTGTCTACACAGGATGCCATGGAACTCAAACTTCTTGCAAACACAGGTGACCGAGTCCGTCAATGTGTCGTGGCTCACCGTATAAATTCTGCGCAGTTTCTCACGGACGAGGTCATTCACGAGCGAATAAACCTTGTACTCACGCAACGACTTTTCTGCCTCCTTGTTTATACTGTATCGGCCCGATTTTTGGAGCTCTACTTAGTATAGCAGGAAGATCTCCTTCGTATAGACTCTGGCACAGTTCAGCTCCAGCGGGGTCTCAAGCAACCTTCTCCTTTGCTTGTACGTGGTTGCAAAGTCTGCAGCCCTTTCTTTCACGAATAACGACGCAACCGCTTTTTGTGCGGATGTGACGAAACTCTTCAAATTGGTAGCTGTACCCACATAAATATCGAACATGGCATTCATAGATTCACTTTTGCCCGTTATTTTCATGCCCGCAGAAAAATGCCTCCTCGTGTATACGCCAATCCATTGCTCTTTGAGCTGGTACAAGTGCTGGAGCCACTCGTTGTCTTGCAATGAGTAATCCTCAACAAGCTTTTCCCACCTCTCCTCAAATTCCTCAATCGTTAACGATTTATTAATTCACTTTTCAAAGTCCTGTTTAAAGTCTGGATAGTTTGCATACACGTGATGCAAACGTTCAGGGTATTTGTTGCTTATGTGGCAAGTGCACAAGTTGTGTCGAGTATCTGGGAAGACGGTAGCAATAGCCTTCTTCATTGCCAAATCTTGATCGGTGATGATAACGTTGGGTGCTTTGAAGTTCATTGCTTCCAGCCACACCCTAAACAACCATTCAAAAGAATTCTCGCTCTCGTCCCTTAACAAGGCGAACCCGAATAGGATGGAGTGATAATGATGATTGACCCCCGTGAAAGGAGCGAACGGCATTGAGTACTTTTTGGTACGATATGTGGTGTCGAAAGTCAAGACATCCCCAAAATTCTTGTAAGCTTTTGACCTAAAAAATCGTGCTAACTCGATGCTCGTCGTCAAGTTTATAATCGAAGGTAAATTGCGGGTCCTCCATCTGCATCCGTTTCAATAGGCTCATTGTGGCTTGAGCATTATTGAGGTCATACGTGGCTCGTCTATGGGTTCGGACCGCGTTACGAATGTCTGTTGTGTTAAAGTTTAAATTTTGAATTCCCCCAGCCTGTTCAGCAAGAACATTAACAATCTCGTAGGTCCAATCCGCGCATTTCTCATTGTGTGAATTAGGGTCCTCGCGACCTTACCATCTTCTTGTGTTGATGTATCTGACTAACCTTAGAAGGGGTTACTAACGGGTGATTGTGTGCCAGTTCCAGGCTAGTAATAAGCCAATGATCTTGCTTGGGTTTGTAGCTTACGAACATCTTGACCTGGCAATTTGTTTATCTCAAAGCAATCTCGTCTTCTACGCGAATATCCTATTTCGTCATCACTGTCATCGTTGCCTACGCGTGTCTCATTTTGCACTGGGTTTCTGCCCCTATGACACTCGTATAAACGAGAGCATATCTTTTTCGTTACGTTGTTTGTTCTTGTAGTCTTTATTCTAATGCCAAAACTAACCCTCAATGAATACGCTCGAAAACATTCTTCAGCTTCTTCCAATGTTTGAAAGGTTCATCCTAGATACGGATCACTAGCATCTACGGGGGTGTTGGAGCTCGACACGAAATCAGACATTGCAAAACGAGACCTATGTAGAAATAGACTACACTTAACAATCAAATGACATTTTCAACTGAAAATATTATTTCAAAATTATCTTGGCGAATAGATAGATTTAGGATGATAAATATACCATATACATAATCTCAAAAGTGTCTCCCATTTTTCTCACTATAAATTTATTGAACATAACAAATTAAAATTACTAAGATAAACAGAAAATTTCATCATGCCAAAGTACAACAAACGTATCTCAAAAAATTCAATTTTAAATAGGATACATGTGTCGAAGTTAGCGAACCTCAAAAAAATTGAAATTAACTACAATGAATTAGTTTAAAGTTAACAAATTAATTTCTAGAACATCACAAGTTGATGAATAGAGTGACAAATTTCTAGAACATCACAAAGATCTATACTTTTTTGTCTAAAAAAATAAATTATACTTTATCGGTCAATCCACCCAGAAAACGTTTGAGATCACAAACTTACCTTGCTTGATTGAAGCTTGAAGCAAGTGTTAGTCGAAGCTTGAGGGGAGCTGAAAATGGAAGCAAGTGAATCTGAAGGAGAACTGAAAATTTTGCTGAAAGAGCTGAAAATGCTGTCGACAACTCTGACACGTGCAGAAATAAAGGTCCATAAATATAATTTTGCATTTAGAACTGTCACGGACACTGTTGACGTGACACCTACTGAGGGGAATGGGGCTCTGACGGTATACTTTCTTGGTAGGTGACGGGACAGGTACTGACATGTGTCAGCCTAGGGGTCGTCCGCCACACAGTGTGGCGGACGACTTTTTGTCAGGGCCCCTCAGTCGTCCGCTACACAGTATCGCGGACGGCGTGGAGGGGCAAAAAGGTAAAATAAGCCGTCCGTGATACTGTGTCGCGGACGACTGACAGTTTTAAAAAATGGCGTGATCTAGGCTGTCCATCTTTCGGGATGGACGGTCCAGATCGTGCTAGCAAATACCCCATTTTGCTAGCGCTATCAAGGGATCAGCTCCCATATATATATATATATATATATATATATATATATATATATATATATATATATATGTATGTACATACACACACACACACACATACCCCTAACCCTTTCTACATCCTCCATAGACCCTAAGCTCCCAATTGAAATCTTCCACCACTACAATCCTCCATCAATCCCAAGTAAAAACTCAATTCAATTCTTCCACTATCACAAACTTTAAATCTCTAGCTAGAATTCAAGTTTAATTAGACTTACTAAGTTTTTACTTGCATTATCTTGAAGTTAGTTCATCCAAAGTTTGAGCAATTATCTTGAAGCAAAAAATGGAGCAATTATCTTGAAGGAAAGAATTGAACACAACACCACCACATAGTAAGTTTTTCCTTTCTAATTCATTTCATTTCAATTCACCACATTATTTGTAGGTTCATTTTACAATGTGTTGAGCATTTATAAATATTATTCACTGTAAATTTCAACATAAAACATGGATGCAACTGGGAGAAATGATTTTACTAAAGATTCTAATCCACCTTACAGAGGTTAATTTTTTCAAACATTGGATAAAGTATAAGCATACTATAGAGCATATTCGAAAAAAATTTGGCTTGTTAGAAATAAGACGACTAGAAAACTCGTCAAAACAGACCAAATTTGTTTCCGATTATTTGAATGTCATAGAGGAGCACCACATGTACCTCCGATAGTTCGGATCAGTAATGAAGGGCCAACGAGACAAAAAAACGGACACATTTTCGGGCACCCGGTGCAAGGTCCATGTGTATATAGTATACCGTAAAAATGAAAACCATTGGGTTGTGACGGGAGTCGAGTTGAGCCATAATCATCAAAGATGACCCCTAGCAAGGTTGGTCAAATTCATTCGCATCTACAAATAAGCTCGGTACACAGACAATTGATATTTACGATGGATAATGCTAAGATACCACTTAGAATGATGGAAGTTTTTTCAAGTCAGGCCAAGGGAATTGACAAATTGAGTTTCAACGAGGTAGAACTTCGAAATGAAATTTGTGCTCAAAGGAGAGAGGCTTTCAATAAGAATGATTCTCAAGATACGCTTGATTTCTTCAAGTGCCTTTAAAGAGAAAATTCCTAGTTTTTCTGTAGTATCCAACTAGATGATGAGAACCGCATTAGTACTATATATTGGGTGGATGCTAGTTCTAGGATTGCTTACCAAAACTTTGACGGCGTTGTTATGTTTGACACCACATACCGCACAATAAGTACTCTATGTAATTTGCTCCATTTATCGGAGTGAACCACCACTACAATCAATATTGTTTGGCTTTCCCTTGCTTAGGGATGAGAGATAAAAGTCATTTACATGATTATTCAAAATGTGACTCGTGTATCTTACTCCCTCAAAATTCATCTTCACCGATCAAGATTTAGCAATGAAAAATGCAATTGCTAAGGTCTTACTAGATACTCACAATGGCTTGTGCACATAGCACATAAGCAACAAATATTCCGAGCAGCTACACAATGTGTACGCAAACCAACCAACGTTCAAGAGTGATTTCAATACATGTGTTAAGAAATCATTGACGTTCGACGTGCTTGAGAAGAGGTGGGCCAAGTTGATGGACGACTACTCTTTGTGCAATCATGAATAGTTAAAAGCATTTTATGAGATAAAGACACAATGGGTTGAGGCTTACACCAAAAAGATTTTTTTTTATTAGAATGAATATGACCTTGAGAAGCGAAAGTACGAATGCGTTCTTTGATGGGTACGTAGGTAATTCTCAAGTATAAAGAAGTTTATAGTTGAGATGCAGAAAGCCCCCGACAAGCAATTTTTTATCGAAAGAGAAACCGATGCTGTTATTATTTACGGAGAAAGAGCCATTGTAGTTTTTTTTACCTTTTGAAGCTCATGCAGCTCAAGTCTATATCAAAGAAATGTTTAAACAGTTTCAAGAGGAACTTCAAAAGTCCAATTAATATAGTATGACGAAGTTGCACGAGCATTGTACCATAGATCTCAAAGGTTTATGCTTTGAAAATTTTTGTCAATTCATGCTCTTCTTCGGTTCCAAAGAACAAAAGACATTTCAACATATCGGTTTTTTTGGATACCGGGTATGTTTATTACAATGTCAACTTTTTGAACATAAAGGTATACTTTGTCGCCACGCGCTAAATTTTTTTTTTAGCATCAAGAGTGCATGTGAAATTCCAAAAGAGTACATCTTAGGTCGGTGGATGAAACGAGCCAATAGAATATATGATCACATACCCTACGTGCCACATGTTACAGTTGATTTTGAGTAGTCCGGGACATTGCAAAATAATCACTTTTGCAACATAATGAATGGTTTATCTTTGGACGCTGTGTCAACAGCGGATGAGTACAAGTATCTAGTTGATGTTGCTGTAAGGGAGAAGGTTAGTCTAACACAGTTTAGGGTGACAATACCAGACATTCGAGACACTCTATCCACTTGAATCACTCCAGTCGCTCGAGTCACTTGAGCTTCAGTCATTGTTTCACAGCCAGGTATTGATAAAGGTAGTCTGCAAGGTAACGATGAAGATATTTTGGATCCGATTATTTCTCAAACAAAAGAGCAAAAGTGAGTTACACGGATGAAGAGTCCGATTGAAGATGCAACAGGTCAGAAACGACTTCGAAAGTGTGCATTATGTAATAAAATCACTGATCATGACAAGAGAAACCACTACAAAGTGTTGAGTATCGAACCCGAAGGTCTACTTGACGAGGATGATGATGAAGAAGAGTGTTAGAATTAATGTGTAATTTGAACTTATATTCGAAATCTTGTAATGTTTAATTTGAACTTTAATTGTTAAGCTTTACTGTGTATTTTGACCTTTAGTCAATTGTAATTTGTAGTTTTGAATAACCTTTATAATTTTTAGCAAAAACAATAATTTTCACTCAAAGCTACAAAAAGGGGCCAACTAGTGTACCCAAAGAGGGGAGACTCTGAAAAAAAACCAAAAAAAAAAATCAATTTTCTCTCTAAGATACAAAAAAGGGTCAATTAGTGTGCCCAAAGAGGGGGGACTCTGAAAAATCATTTTTTTCATCAATTTTCATTCAAAGATACAAAAGGGGCCAATAAGTGTGCAAGAAGAATATGGGAGACTCTGGAAAAAAAAATGGGTCTTTCTAACTGCTTCTGTTACTGGCGGTCAATGGGCTAAAATTGCTGAGAGCATCCCCTGACCGCTTATGTTAGTAGCATTAGGATGTGCTCAGAGTGGTCCCCGCTACACTTAGTAGCGGTCAGGAACGCTCCCAGTATCTCCTTATAGAAGCGTTCAAGAGATGCTGAGAACACTCCTTAACCACTACTAAGTGTAGCAGTCACACTCACTAACCATTTAAAAGAGTTACGGTCACACTTAACCCCCCCCCCCCCTTCCTTGCCCAACCCAAACCTATCTTCCTCTCCTTTTTTGCCTCACCAAACTTCCACATGTTCCCTCAATCAATTCTCACAACAACTCTTAAAAGAAATCCACTTAACAATCCTCACAATAATTCTCCAAATCCATGAAACAATCCTCACAACAATATCTTTAACCTAGTCCAATTCAATAACTCTCAAAATAAACCAACAAAACCAATAAAATCGAAAATGGAAATGCCAGGATTAATTACTAAAACGATTTTCATATATACAAGTGCTCAAGGAAATGTTTATATACTGAAAAAAGTCAAGTATATCAATGATAATATGGCAGAACCCTAGCTACACCATTTTCAAGCTCCCAAGCTATCCTATATCTAAACAACAGAGCATCCCTCCGAGACTAAGTCTAGTGTGATGTTCCCTACGTGCTAAGTAGTCTATGTACTTGAGCACATAAATACTACAATCATGACTGTTGTACTGTTTTGGCCGGTCTTGCACCATTTTGACCGTCCAAGGCTCCAATGGCCTCTCCCAAATAGTGTTGTGTGGCTAGTAATCTGTGAAGATAAAGTTGAAAATATTGACAAACATTCAAATATAGCATTCTTGGTAATTCATAGGCCTTGCTCAATAATAAGTACCTAGGTCGACCTATGATCATTAGGAGAGTTAAGTGCCAAACTTTTCAAGATGCCTTAGCCAAGGTCTCTCATTGTATCCACTCTTGGAAGGTCTGTTTTTGTCATACGGTGGCAAAAGGACCCTTATCAACTCAGTCATTTGTAGCACTGCAATGCAAAGGCAAAAACTCCCATTAACTCTTCTTCATGACCTCAAAACTAAAATTCGTCATTTTTAGCGAGGTTCCCATAATGGGCATCACTGGTGATCTGGCAAATTATCTGCCAGTAGCTAAATGCTGAGAGGCTAGGAGTGAAAGACCTTAATTCAACTCAACAAAGCTTTCCTTGTAAAACTTGGAAGGTCCTTACTCCACTAACTTGACTTTTCATGGGTTGAGTCTTCAAAGCTAAATACTTCCCCCTACAAACATCGTTAATGCTCGTTGCCACACTGGGGAATCTTGGGACTCCTTCCTAGACTCGGGCATCCTAGGCCTGATAAAGTATTTCCTTTATTCTTGCCACCCTGAAACATAGAGTTCTCTAGAAATTGGGGATGATGAACAGGTTGTACTGTGGGCGGGCAGTTGGGGGATTTTGAATACCCTCTGAAGGATCTCATTCCCAATGCTTCCATACAGAGTTACCATATCTCAAACTCAGTTCCCTTATTTTGACAAAAAAAGGACCTGGGATGTCCATGCCTTCACGCCTTTCCTTCCTTCCTCATGCCTTTCCTTCCCTCACTTTATCTTTTTGCCCAATTACATTGACTCTTGTGAAAACTTAACATTTATGGTACATTTGCTGTTAAGTTAGCATACATCTTCCTCAGATAGTCACAAGGCCACCCCTAACCCCCAACCCTCCTTCCCATTAACCCCCACTACCCAATGTTCTATTTGCTCATATTACATTAACACATCCATTCATTTCTTCTCTGACATCAGTTTTTGCTCCTTTAAACTTAAGCCTATCTCATTTTGTGCAACCTTACACTACATCTTATCTCCCTCAATTGAGCATTTCGCCACAAGAGTATGACCTCTCTGTAGGACAACCCAGTTTATCCAACATTCTTTATCCTCTCGTACGTATGGCTTGCTCACAATAACTCTATTTTCCAGCAACATCCAATATACTACCCTAGTATTCTACTGGCTGCGTGCTCTAATGCTTGTGACTTTCTTGCTGCACAACCCGCTCTGTGTACTCATCCCTAACCACCCCGGTCACTAGTCTATATTAGCTGGCAATTGCCCTCTTTACGTATCTTATATTCAATGTCTGTGGCTCCTCTACTAGAAACCCTAGTCTTGCTAGAATTGGGGGGAGTTCTTTGTAATCATTTGGATCAAGTTCTTGCTGGGCTTTATGTACACATTAGTACTATGAAAAAATTGTTGCTGAATACTTGCCAGTGTGTGGTGCTCTTCTGGAAACCCTAGTCTTGCTAGAATTGGGGAATTCTTTGTAATCATTTGGATCACGTTCTTGCTGGGCTTTATGTACACACTAATACTATGACAAAATTGTTGCTGAATACTTGCCAGTCAGTGTGCCATTTAGGTGACACTTAATCTGCACGTCCATCATGTTATTGTTGATCTGACTCGCTTGTTGTTATGTCGCGGGTTAGACGCTAGTGACCAACGGTTGTTTCACCACCAGGGTGACTGCCAAACTCTTGCCAGCTCGTGCCCCACTTGTAGTTCCTTTTGTTACCATGAGGCTAATTTTGCGACACCCTCAACCCAGGTGACGTCACCAGGCTGAGTTATCGACCACAATTACATTAAAAACCCTGTGTTGAAATACAGAGCAACTACATCCTCATACATCATTAATAGACGCTCCAAAATGCATCATTACAAAAGTTTCTCTTACAAACATACATCATACTGCAACGGAAGACTTTCAAGTTTCTAAACAACATATATCGTTACAACCTAATATACGACTGTAGTTGTGTGACCCTTATCAACCTATCACGCAGCTCAAACTTTATTTTACCATTTCCAGCTTGTCTTACCTCATACAACTTATCCCCTTGCTCAACTTTTCTAGCTTATTTCTCTTCCCTTTTCTAGAGGATTCTCCTTGATTGACCTTATAGCCTGCACAATACAACATAAGGAACGAGCGCAAATCTCCCAGTAAAGACAACACGAGGAGTATTGTGTACAAATGATTCAAAAGGCTCGGAGGAATAATAATCATCTCAACGATAACAATGAATCAAGAGTAGTCAATAAATTTCAGCATCAACATAACTTGTCAAACGATAATTTTTCTTTCGTTAGACTGAACGGCTTTAAGGCCCAACAGAACAACATTATTGCCACCTCCTCATGGACAAGACTGACCGACAGACTGACTGACCGACTATGCAAGTGAACACTACAACAGGAAATTGAAAAGATAAACATCAAAGAAATACAAGTCATTTAAATCATTAACATCAGAAGAAAATCAAATGCCATGCAACTCATATACGACAGACTTGACTCGCGTGCCCCACATCCTCTTTGCTAGTGATCATATTTCACAAGCCATCCTCCTCATATAGATGTCCCATTTTACGGGATGTTCATCTCAGTCTCAAGTAATTAAAAGAGACACTGTCAATAGGCAGGGAACTCATCTAGAGTGCTTTCCCTAGCCACCTTACAACCAAGCAACATGACTTCATCAACGGGGCGGACTAAGGAAAAACTGTTCCACCTTATGTCCTTAACAACACAGCTCAACAAGGAACACTGGATCAGAAGATCAACTGGTGTTCAGACCTGACAACAAGAGTTCAACGTAGCATCATCAACATGGCGGACTTGGGAAAAGATTACCGCAAGCCCTCAACAATGTTCTTAAATAAGAGAAATGTCGACCACCAATAAGTGCCGACATTTCACAACAACACGCAACGACCTCAACAACATCATCATTATCGATAGGGCAGACTCAGGAGAAGATTACCGCAAGTCCTCAATGGTGTTCCCAAATATAAGAGATATCGGCTATCAATGACTGCCGACATCTCACAACGACCACACGATAATCCCTACGCAACATTATCATCAACTTCTGGTATGCTAATTGAATTGAATCATAGCATACTATGACACCCATTATCTTCATTGAATTCTGTCAACAGGGCGGACTTAGGAAATTTATTCTACCCTAAGTTCTTAACAGCATAATTCAAATATGCATATACCGGTTACAATGACTACCGGTGTCCAGTCATAACGACAAGAATTCAATAACACGTCATCAACATGGCATGCTAATCGAACAATGAATTAGCATATCAGAACCGCATTATCCTTACTTGATTGACTTATAGCTGTAGCAACTCGCAATCTCTGATCGTAACGAGCTGCATCACCTAGTCAAATCATATCCTGCTCATTAGTCATCATTCAACATATACGCACTCCTTATTCTATCCCTTTCCACTTAACCGTTCATAGCATCTTACGATAACTAGTTAATTCAATCTGATAATCAGATCCTTAATCTAGCCTTCTCGACTTATTATCGATAACAACCCTCATTTTAGACATACTACCACTATTCCTCACTTCCCACCACTCCGAACACTAAATTATGCGCGTTCTCAAAAATTTAGCGTCAACATGGCAAATTATCAAAATATCCCTTGATGGCCGCTACATCACCAACACCCCAAAACTGCTTTAAAACTACTTTTTAGATGTACTGCATCATTTATAGACCAAATATTTCCTCAGAAAATTTTAAAGGAAAAATTACCAAAACACCCCCTGGCGGCCATCGCCCTAACAAACATCTCAAAGCTATTTTAAAACAACTTTTTGGATGTCTTACACCCCTTCCCAAACCAATAGTCCTTCAAAGCATTTTATAGAAAAATTATCAAAATATCCCCTCTAGGCGGTAAATTATCGAAATGCCCCCGGGATTCACTATCACCGCAACGCCCTGAATCAGCTTAAAAACAACCTTTTAGGTGTTTTACACCCTTTCCGGACTAAAACTTCCTTTGAAAAACTTCACCGGAAAAATTACCAAAATACCCCTCTCCGGGTGACAAATTACCAAAATGCCCCTGAGGGTTCCTGGCCTCGAAAAAATCTCAAAAGTACTTTTAAATGCTATTTTAAGCATCCTGAATTCATTATTAAGCTAAAAAGTATTTTACAAAATTTTTATCCAAAAATTTCGAAACGATGTCCGGACCGAACATTTAAAAGCCCGTTCGGCCAAAATATAGCTAACAATTTTGGAATGACCCAAAATCTTGGAAAATGTAGCTTCTCAGTATCTTAAGGTCCCCATTAAACTTTTGTGCAAAACCGCATTCGTTTGATATTTTAAATTTTACCGTAAAGTTCCAAACTTCCCGCGTCCGTTCACCCCCTTCCCTACCTCAGAAAAATATGAACTTTTTCCACGTTGTTGGTCTTCTAAAAATAATTAGGGTCTATGTTTTGTACTTTGGCTAAATATGAACGTAACTATTTTTAAAAAATCAAATTAAAACCTGGTTATTAAATTTGTACCTTTAGTGACAAAAACAGTCACTATTCACATCAACACACACTACTTCACCTTCGCGCACACACATTCATCTTCTTCAGCCTTCACACGCCTGGTTTCTCTTTCAATCGCACATGAATCTCCTCCATAACTCATCTTAAATCACTTAAACTAATCGCAATCCATTCAATCATGTCCCGAACACACTTTATACATCTAATTCATTCAATTAAACACAATCATACCCACTAACAAATCCGAAGAACACACACACACACACACACACACACACACACACACACATATATATATATATATATATATATATATATGGGAAAAGCGAATATAAGGCTAGCCTCACGCAAGTTGCGTGAGGCTAGCGGCAAAAACTACGTAGTTTCATTAAAAAATGAGGTCAAATGTCAATCATTTTTTTTCTCTCTCTTCCCCCCACCCCACATTTTCTCCTTCCCATCTCTCTGTCGCAGGCGCTATCACCACCGCCCAATCACGCCCTAACCTTTCTTCACCGGCCACCATCACCAATCCCGGCCACCATCACGCCCACCGAGGCCCATCTGATGTCGCAAAATTACAAGAACTCCACCGATTTACAACAGCATGTCATCAACTTAATCAATCAGAACACAAACAGGGATTGTGCTGCTTGGCTTTGTGAAGTGGCAGGCGGCAGTGCTGGATTTCTATAAGGAGGCGATGACTTGTGATGGTGGGCATGGGTGTTGTGGCAAGAAGAAGGTTGTTCCAGCGGTGGTGGCTACGGTGGCTTGTGACGGTGGAAGGTGGAAGGCGGGTTTCTGCTTTGGAGATGATGGGTGTGATGGTGTAGGCTGCGGTGGCTTGTGACGGTGTTTCTGTGGTGTTGTCGATGTACTGTTGCGGCAGCAGGATGAGTCTCGGTGGGCATGATGGTGGCCGGGATTGGTGATGGTCGCCGGCGTAGGAAGGTTGGGCGGTGGGTTTCTTGTAATGTCGCGACAGCAGGATGGGTCTTTGTGGGCGTGATGGTGGCCGGTGAAGAAAGGTTAGGGCGGTGATTGGGGAAGGTTGGGTGGTGATAGGGCCTGCGACAGAGAGATGGGGAGGAGAAAATGTGGGGTGGGGGGTGGGGGGAAGAGAGAGAGAAAAAAGGATTGACATCTGACCTCATTTTTTTAATGAAACTACGTAGTTTTTACCGCTAGCCTCACGCAACTTGCGTGAGGCTAGTCTTATATTTGCTTTCCCCTATATATATATATATATATATATATATATATATATATATCAGCTGAGTTGAATCAATAGTTAATAATTAGGATTCCAAATCATACCATGATAGGTTTAGGGTTTCTCCCAATTTTTTTCTTCCTTCCCCTCTTTCTTTTTCCTTCTTCCCCGTTTCTTTTTCTTCCTTTTTTTCCCAGCTGTTTCTCGCTGTTACTGTTCACGAGTTGTTCTTCAGTTTCCATTATTCCCATTTTCTACCCCAAACTTTTTCTTTTATATTTTCACTTCATTAATCTTATCCTCCTTTATTTTATTATTTCCCAACACTTAGTCAGCCCAATTCCAATCAGGAGGTGGCCACCATTCGGTTGTCTTCTCTCCAATTGTGACACCTTTTTCAGCTTTCAACAATTTGCACTTTAGCTCCTCAAGTTTCCAAAATTGCAATTTGACTCCTTCACTTTAAGAAATTATAATTTGACCCCACAATCACCCTAATCCCTCCTTTAGCCCCCTAGCACCTCATTATCATCGAAATGATGTTATTTAATAAAGATATTCATCTCGTTCGTCATATTTTCTAAAATTATATTTTTACTCCTTAACTTTTCAAAATTATATTTTAACCCCCAAAACCACACTACTCCCTTATTTAACTCCCTAACACTTAGTCATCATCAACATATTGCAATTTAAAAAAAATAGCACCTCTTCATTAATCAAACTCACGGTTAAATTAATTTTCGATATTTTCGGGATGTCACAAATTTGATCGCTGACCAAGTAACCACAACGACTAGTGTAACCACATCTTTTGTCTATCCTCGTCTGGCTTGAGTCAACTCATTCCCTTTTTTTTCTTTTATTGGGATACATACGGATAGTCGCTTGTGTCAACTCATTCCCTTTTTTTTCTTTTATTGGGATACATATGGAGAAGTCCAGCCTCGTAGAGTGTTGCCACTATTTTGCATTTTTTTGGAGTAATATAAGTATGTTAGCTTTGGACCAAAAAAGGAAAAAGATAGGAGAGTAACAACAATGAGGGCTCAAATTGTCAAGAAATAATTATAACAGTATTTCTGAAGTATTTCTGAAGTTAACGTGAAAATATAGTGAAAGATACAAAGTTTTAAAAGGTTACAATTGTGTTCTTCCCTCGTTATAAAAATATATTTTTTGCTTATATCATTACTATGCATTTTTTATATGTCAATACCACTTTCATTTTGTATATACAAAGTATATACCATATAAAAACATATTAGGGTTTCAACCCTAATTCTCATATAAAAACCCAGCCGCCCCCTCTTCCCCTACCACACTGCCGCCCCTCGCTCTTTGCCCTAACACCGCGGATTAGACGGTGAGAAATGATTTGACCTCCACTGGATTAGCTGAAGACGGTGAGAAAGATTTGACATTAGACGGTCAGAAGGAGAGCGAGCTGAACTTCACACTCTCGTCGAATAGCAGCGGCGACATCATTGGCTCGAATGTCTCGCTCTGTCCCTTAGACGATCTCTTCTTCAAAGAACGCCTCGTACACATCGATTCGTCTCTTACCGGCACTGAACCTAATACAAATCGTAATTTTTGGTGCCGCTAATAAAATCAGCCACGAAATTTTGAGTCATAGATCTGTGTGTGTCTGTGTGGGGGAATGGAGGTCATGAGATCTGTGTGTGTAGACTCTGCGTGTGATGGTGTGATCCGGGGGAGGGGAAGGGAGGAGGCAGCGACGTGGTGATCGGAGGGAACAGAGTGGGGCGGCGGCGTGTGGGCGGGGGGGGGGGTGGGGAAGAGGAAGGGGCAGCGGTAACGGCGTGGGGTGTGGTGGAGTGGGAGGGCGGTGGCTGTAAGAAAATTTGGGTTTCATTTGGATAGATAGAAAGAGTAAAGGTTAATTCTCCAACTTAGGGGTTCAATTATTGGACATTTTAGTCATTCTAGCCGGACCGTTTTGTATTTTTATATTTTTCTTTGGTCAACGGAAAAGGAAAGATGTATCTAATTTTATCCTAATCTAAGTGATATTGTTGTTGTTAAGGCACAGTTGATACATGGACTCTTTGTTCACTTTCTTAACTTAATGACTAAAATTAGAGTGTACATAAATCCGGGACGTGGCGACGGTGGCGTGGCCTAACTCATGCCTCCACGGTCCCAATCCAAATCAAGCGGGATATTTATGTAGTTGATGGTGCTTGGAGCCCAAATCCCAACCTTGAGCGTCCAGAAATGGAGTTGGCGGCGTTTGCTACTGGGTTGCGCGCTCCTGGCGTTCGCTGTACAAGTCAATTTGCGCCAACTTCCGCATATTCAAATTTCGGTAGAGAACTGCAAATACTTTCCAATCAACGTAACGGCATTAGTAAGAGAATTTCATGTTCGGCAACAGTATCAAGTTCAACCCAAATGACAAAGGTTCTTTCTTTAATCTTTCTGTTCTGCTTCATTTTTTACTCCACATACGTTTTCCTTCTGACTGCTGTATTTGGGGTTTCAATGTTTCATTCAGGCGGTTAGTGAAACTGATGTGTTAGAACTGGAAACCAGGAAATACGAGTTACTGACAGCCGTTCAAGATACCCAGCGGGGACTCGTGACGACTGCCGACCAGCGCTCCTCAATTGAGGAGGCTCTGGTAATAATATTGAGCTCCAAAAGCTGCTAATAATATCTGTTTCCAGTTCCACATTTATTAGGGATTATCAATGATTCGTCATGTTATTAGGTGGGCGTGGAAGGATACGATGCGGGTGCTCCAATAGATCTGGTGAAGCTGAACGGGACATGGCGTTTGCAGTATACTTCTGCCCCCGATGTCCTCATTCTTTTCGACTCCGCCTCTCGGTTTCCCTCCTTGTTTCAGGTTTTCTAATGAACTACTTTATGTTATTATCAAATTTAATTCAGTCTGATGCGATTGCTACTTAGTGCCGTGCCCCAAGAGTTATTCGAGCAAGCAAATTAAGCAATAACTGCAACTACAAATGGACCAACGCGCATGCATTGTATCCCATGCTTTTTACTTGCGTGTGAGCCCTTGCTGCTTGCTCGGCCTTCCCGCCCAATCTTATGGGAAATTTTAATCAGAAACACTTGCGATACTGTAAGTTGGGGGTGTGGCAGCCTTTAGGCTTTGATGCGACTTGAACTCTGTATTGCCAGGTTCTGGGAGCACTCTTTCAAACACCGGTGCTAACCTTGCTGCTCAGACTTAGGCTTTCTCTTTAAGGCTTACAACATATAGTGTTCTCTTAGAGAGTTATAATGACCTGGGGTGATGTAAACCGAGCGAAGGTGCCCTAGAAGGAAAATGGGAAGTTGTCTTATTGTATTTCTTAAGGTCACGTCACAGTTAAAGCTTAAGAGACCTCTGTACAATTTGTGAGGCATTTTGGAGGGATGCCTCACAATAGCAAATTGACATGATTATTTAGTTACACGGTCATGCTCTACTCTAAGGATGGTGACCATATGCTTTTCCAGAAATTATGTTATATTTTCAAATTACTTGTTTATAGCTTGAAATTATGTGTAGTTATCTGCACCAACCTTTTCCCTTTTACCATGGGACGCCCTTTCCAACGCAATTATGGCTATCCCCCAAGCAATGATAGCTTCAAATAGCTTTACTATATGTCTACAAAACGCATACTTCTTTCTCACTGCGATATGCTTTGGTGATAGTGTTGCCCTCCAATTGTGAGAAATTAGTTCATATATCCATTAAAATGCCGCATTTGTGTTTCTTCTTGTTGTAAAATCATCGCGAGATTGTTGTTCTCTTTTCGAAATGCTTTGTTATCCATTGTGTGTGCAGGAACTCTCTCTCTCTCCAGCACATATGACTTATTCTGATTCCTGTATGAACCTCCACCAACACAATAGTCTAATTTCTAATGGCTAATCAACAGGTGGGCCAAATCTTTCAAAATTTTGTATGCCAGGGTCATTCTGATGGAGGCTACGTCCGCAATGTTGTTCGTTGGAGTGTTCCAAACTTATTGGAGGTAATATCCTTAACAGAGAGTATATTCTTTTCCTATCTTCTTTTGCTCATCAGGGATTAGCTCACTGCGCATGCATCTTTGCAGAATCTTTATCGCGACTTACTTTTACTGTTCCACGTTCAAAAGTGTGTACATAGATAATTGGATATGCACATGCACATGTATGTAATTTTTGGCAGTAACTTGTTAGTCTCGTTTACACTACGGAAGTAGGTAGCTGCCCCTTTATAATATAGGTATATCAAGTAAGTGAAAGTCTATATTGGATAATTCTCCTTCCGTTATATTGTTTCTACGTGTTGGCTTCGAGCTGGCAATTTATGACTCCACAAGGCGACAAAATCATTTACTTTTTAATATGGCTGTAATGTGGCCAGTGTAGCATAGTTTTAAACGGATTTTTTTATTGGAAATATATGTTACCCACATAAGACAACTAAATTCCTGTCATCAATTGGTAAGAATGTTTTCCTGTATTATATGAATTTCATGGTTGGTATACGCGGGAGCAACTGTCATTAATGTGTTTGAAGGTCTTTTAAACAACTGAGCTGGATGCCAGCTTTAGGACTTAGGAGGAACGTGCACGTGAAGGTTCTGTGCCGATACTTGAGGTAACAGAGAAATTATGATTTTCAGTGCTCTTAAGCATTGGGAATTTAGTTGCTCATCCCTATTCCCATTCGTTGTAGATAGGCCAGCGTGCAGACTGGCACTAGGAAGCAAACTTTGACAAGCCCTTAGCTTCGACCAAGCAGCCATATTCGTTCTAGGATATCAAAAAAGGTTAGCATACACCAAGACCCTTCCTTTGGACTAAAGAACCTGTCAGACTCTTGACACCTAGGTGAGGGTGTGGCGTGTGTCCAAAACTGCTCTTCAGTTATGCCACTGTGATGAATATGTAGTTACTGAAGTTGGTTTTTAAGCTGTGCGTAACTCTGTGGATAAGATGATAGCATATTACAAAGGATCGACCAAAGCTAGCACTAAGCAGCCGGGTCAGGGTAAATCCCCACTCGAGAAACACTTTTTTATATCTGTTACATCTACATTGCCAATTTTTGCGGCTCTTGGTAAAGTGAAAGCAGGATAAGGTTTGATGACAGTAGAAGTTTACTTGATAGTGTTTAGGGAAGACAAATACTATGAACCTAGATCCTAATTATAGTCTAGGACTTTTCTGCAAAATGATAGGCGAAACATGGATGGTAGAAAGGGAGGGAAATGCCTTAGTAGAATGGAGGAAGTGCGAGACCTAATATAGGAAAAAGGCCTCTCTCAAACATGTATGCCACAGTAGAAGTTTTCTACTGCCCACGAATATTTTGATGAAGGTTCTTCAGATCAAGTTGTACACTAAATGATCTAATTATTGTTCAATTTTCTTGGTCCAAAGGTAGTAAAGCTCTATGGCCACATGACGGTTGTGAAGCACTAATTTTTTAGATTTTTGGGTTTGGGTCAGCTTCAACTAATGATAAGAGTAATTGTCACTTTTTTATACGTTACATAATGGCCCAAATTTAATAAAACAAACTTTTAAATGATACTGTTGGCCGAATAGCTTCAAGCACGGTCGATTTCGAAACGGTAATGTATGCCTCAAATTCTGGTCAACTTGGCAAAATGTTAGACATGTCAGCAGAAAGTTCTCCGCGAGAGCTACATATCTAAATTTATTGTCTACCTTTCTTCTGTGAGGAATTCCATGATATCGATAAGGAATCTTAGATTTCACTACTATTGTTCATACAATGCACATATTTATGAAGGATTTTCTAAAGAACTTTAAAGTATTTAATGGAGCTTCTAGCAAGCTTACATTTGCATGTCACCGGCAATCGCTAATCGGAACCAGTTGCTTGCAGCAAATGAGAGTTAGCTGCTGCAACACTTCAGAAAAATGTTTTTCAATGGGAATTGGCTGATGTCCATAGATCTATGACTGTGTCCATGAATAGAGTATATTCTCCAGTTTATTCCCAAACATTCCTATTATCCTTGTATCTCATAGCATCAAAAGATTTGAAATATTCTTACTCTGGTCCCTGGTTACTGATATAATTAAATGCAGATTTTTCTACTGTTATTCATAATAATGGAATCTGCAGATTTTTCTACTGTTATTCACAATAATGGAATGTCAACACTACGTTTTTCCTCTTCTCTCGTGCAATGGTTATAATGACTATCTTTTATTAAATTTTCTGAAATCACATCCGTACGTAGCTGAAACTCCTAATGAGTTGAACTATATAATCTCCAGTCGGTAGTGTATGTCAGAAGTTGAGGGGGAGTATTGAATACCCTGATTGTGAGAACCTCTTTTTGCTCACTGTCCTTTATGTCTTTCGTAAGATGTTCACCGTAGTCAATATTTAATTTGTACCCATCATTTTCTTTTGGCTGCAGGAGCAGGAAGGTGCAACTCTGATTGTTTCCGCGAAGTTTTCGATTGTTTCTCAGCGTAATATCTACCTCCGGTTTGAAGAGGTTAGCTTTTCCATTGTCTATGCAAACATCAGTTTTGCGAAAGAGAGGGATTTAAAATCCAGGTTCCTAGATCTATCGGACAACTTGCAGGGTACTGCTTGTAATTTGCCACCAGGGTAACTGATACCTGCTATGGAGTGAGGGGAACTGGACTTGAGGCTTGACATCCATCTTCGCTTCTAACTTGTTCTAAAAACTTAAGCGAAAAGGTCTTGTGTCCTTGGTGTATAGACACTCCTTAATTTTGTACTCTTTTCCAAGATGGGATGGGAGAGCACCATGCATTACCTTAATCTTCCCCTTGACGTGTATCCTACATTACCAGCTAGACCTTGCCCCCGCTTAAAAAGAAACTTTGTATCCTTCACCAAGTCAAATGCTGTTGCAACAACTGATGCCGTCGAGGTGCCACCACAACACCAGTACAAAGAGGCCAAACTCGCGGCGCCACCGCAGAAGGACAATGTGCAATGGTTTTCTGAAGAACCAACCTCACAAATGAGGAGGCATGCTAGTGTATGCACCTAATGCTTGGAGAATTCAGGCCAAAGGTTTTAATCCTGGGTTCTGATACCACTTATTAGCTAGTAAGGTTGACTGACCTCGAGTCCAACTTGACCTAAAAGCTTTAGCCAATGCGTCTTTGGTCATTGGTGTTTTCCAACTCCTTAAAGTTTACCAAATCTTTGTAATGTGGATGGAACAGTACCATGCAAAAGCAGCCCTAGTTCCCTCTAGATAATGGCATATTACAGAACAGAATAGTGATTAAAAACTGAATCGGACAGGAATTCACATTGGGTACCCTAGGCCTTTCTCAGGAGCTTAGGTCTTCTCACTGCACACAGGACATAATGCGATATCTCCACCTTAGCTTCTATGCTACAAAGCCACGTATGTATTAGCTGAACGCTCGTGTTGCCTTCACCAAACACACTCACAGAGAAGTCCAAGCAATCTTCAAAGTAATGGCGTGGTAGCAAGTTCACCTCCTAATTACTAGTAGCTTACTTCACCTTACCTACTAGTGCAATCATCTGTATTGTCTTTGAGTTAATCCTGTATGCGTAAGTGCAGATAATTAACTAAGGGGTTCAGATTAGAATTGGCGTGGACCAGAGACATTGATACTGCCGCAGTGACAGCTTTTGTTTGGTGCACCACCAACAAATTTTCTCATTTCAGGAATATTAATCACAATGAATATTGTTTCTTGAATTTAGGACCGCTGACTTTTAGTGGCGTGAATGTTCTTACTGATGCTGATCTGCTCTATCTGGTTCTCCTTTTTTTCTTTTTCAAAACAAATGCCGAACACCACGGCGTGTAAGCAGTAAGCTGAGGTTCATTGTCCTTTGATTTGAAAGTGATATGGAGGTGATCTTGGAAGGTTCATTGCCTTCTTTCATTCTTGTTGTCATGTGTCCATGGAGAATTTCGGGCTCTTACTATAGCTTAATATCCTGAAGATATACTCTTATCACGGAATGGAGAGTCGTGTACAACTAGGCTTTGAGATTGTCATTATGATAGAAACCAGCTGAATGCTTCATGTTTGGATTGCTTGTAAATTTTTCCGCTGAAACCTGGCAGCTTTAATTTCCAGATAGCTATGCAGAACATAAAGATCAGTGAAGAGTTGCAAGCTCTTATTGCTCCAGCAATGCTACCAAGGTCATTCTTGAGTCTACAGGTAAGCCTTAATCAGTAGGCAGACCTATAATTCATTCATCACCTTTTTGTGTTGGCCACTCAACTTTGTTTATCTATCTGGTTTTTGATCAAGCAAGTATCAACGTATTCGTTCTACTTGACGCACTACCCTTGCCTGATGTGTTTTTCTGTCGTAGCTCTGATGCCTTACTAATTTTATCGTGTAGCAATGGCTGTTTATTGTTATATGTGGTCACTGGCTCAAGAGAATGCCTTAAATGTTGTACAATTGCTTGTTTGCAGATCTTGCAGTTTATACGAGCTTTTAAAGCTCAAGTTCCAGTGGAAGACCCAGGGAGGTAAGACAGCAAGATCAATATGACTTCTTAGTTTGTCCTGGATATTAATGGAGCGGTTACTGTTAAGTAATACTATATAAATCAATTGCAGGCAATCTGTTGGAGGGCTATACTATCTTTCTTATCTAGATAGCAATATGCTTTTGGGCCGTGCTGTTGGAGGTGGAGGAGTATTCGTATTTACAAGAGCTCAAAATATTGTCTGATAATAGCTGGTTCAACAGCTCGAGGGTAGTGTATCAAGAGGTTGGTTTTGATAATTAGGAAAACACTTATTATATAGAAGCGAAACAGAATTGCCTGCAAGTTAGCATCTTTTTAGTTTTGCAAGATATAGCAGCTATTAGTTAGACGATAGTCATATAGGAGAAAAAAAAACAGATGGAATATTGTGGCTTTTTGCCCTCAAGAGAGCTTCAAGAACTGCCAGTGATTCAACATGCTGAGGAAAGCAAGCATGTTTTGGAGTAAAGAAACTCGCACGTCTGTCATCCTGATAAATTAGTCCTCCAATTCCTGCTGTCCGCCTTTCCTTTTACATGCTGCATCCACCTGTATCACATAAGGTTTCTCTTTGGGCCTTGGGGTGGGATTGAGCTGCACAAGTAGACTTATTAGCAGAGCTCAAAGAGTGTTTTGCGAAGGCATTTTGAGTTTCCCTTGAACCTTGAAGGCTGAATCTTCCTTCTTTCAACAATAAGTTCACTGTAGTAATTAAGAGCATCATTGAAGTTTTGAATTTACATTTCCTTTTACTTTCTAGCATACCAAACTTTCCAGCAAATAGCTAGTGAGTGAGTTAGCCCCTCCGGATTTGCTTGATTTGCTGGAGGTTCGAAGGTGCAGCTGTAAGGAGGCTCCCAAACTATAAATCCCTTGCAAACTCGCACTGAAAGAACCTGTGGTCTATGCTTTCACTTTGTTTTGAACATTGTGTACAAACAAGGTCTAGATGGCCTCTCTCTGGGCTGATATTCCCATATCAGGTAAGGTATTTTGAATCAACTTCCATATGAATAGGTTTGCTTTTTCTGTAATGGAAAAAGTGTTTACCTTGTGTCTCTTTTTCAGACACTAGGCATAACTGTAGTAGTTGAAGTTTCTGGCTCGTGCACATTTCAATCTAGGTGGTTCTCCTTAGTGCTTTCAGCCTCTAGCTCCTCACTTGTTTTCTGCTGATCCTGCCACTCCTTATCCCCTGTTGCTGCAATATACTTAAACTTTACATTTCAGCAACCATTATTTGTGTACTGCCATCTATAACTCTGAGGAGTATGCGAAGTTAGAAAGGGGTTTTGAGGATGCTATTCCAATCTTCTTTTCAGAATCATCTTTCCGTTCTATTCTGGTTCCATCTCCTAGGCTTTGGAGGAACAGGCTATTAATAGTCAAGTCGTTATTCCCACTTATCCCTGCAGCAGGTTGTAAGATTTTAGTGTGTTTACCAAAGACCCAAGGATCCTTCCAAACTAGCCCATTCCCCACCATTTTCCCCAAAGCTTTTACGAACGAGCCTGTACCATGAAGGATGCTTGATCCCCGAGGACGCTGTACAGACGGGAAGTTTGTCCTTGAACAATATTTTGGAAGGACAAATCTGCTGTACAGACAGGGTCATTGATCATTCTCCAAGTAAGTTTGGCAAGCAGGGCCTGACTAAAGGCTGCATAATTCCAGACCCCCACCAATCCTTTTTTTCCTCGGTAAACATCATCTCATCCCAGTAAGTGCATCTTTTTTTCCTCATCCCCATATGCCCATCAAAAGTTCCTAGCGATGGGTGGTTTAAAGGAGGACATGACATGAACAGGAAGTCACTAAGGTGTGTCTTCCTGCACCTGAAAGGGATCTGAACTTCTAAAATATACAGTTTTCCTTATAAAAGCTAAAATCAAGGCACTTATTGAATGAAAGAACAAAAGGCTCCTAGGTACGACCATGCACTTTCTGGAGAGGGATATTTTAAAATTCTGCAAACAATACTTCCAGAGGAGGGAGGGAAGGGGGGGTTGTTTGTGTGTAGGGTTAAGGAGCCAAAAGAAAAAAAATACTTGTGCAAATTAACATTCGTCAAGAAATGCTAGCATAGACCTTTAGAATATTTTAGAGAACTTGCCAATATTGTAGGGAGCAATTAAAATGAGTAATACAATAACCAATTAGCTTTGTAATGTTAATTATCAATGCAATTCTATTTACCCAAAAGTAAAGAAATACAATCATCAACAAAAGTGTGGAACATTTAAAGGAAATTTCTTGTGGGTGTTGAGAGGCATATTATAGGGAAGAACATGGTGGTGTTTTTCAAAATATAGTGTTCAAATATGTTTATTTTGGGGTTCATTTTGTTCGTCATAATGATGGTGTAAAAGAAAGGTGAAGAGGTAGAGAGGGAGGAATTTCACGTAAAAGAGAGATGAAAAATTAAGTGGGTATAATAATATGCACCACTTACTAATACACTTAAATGGTATGTTAAGGTGTATGCATGTGTACTGATTATGGTGCGAAACACCAAACGAAAAATGATCACGCGCAACTAAGCGTGGCAGTTAGCTATAAGATGCAATGTGGCGCTTTGCTGGCGTAATTTGAATTTGCATGTGCATATCGTCGTGAGACGTGATTAGATGCCTTAAAGTTTTCGTGATCGAATCTGGGCCGTCAAATGGATGGGTGTGATGAATTTATTGCACCGGTTTGGGCCAGACCCGGTTAATGGTTCCAAATCTAGATTGATGATCTTAACAGTTTCTAATCCAACGGCCCAAACTAAATGGGTGCATGGTGAAAGGGTATGACCTTGGTGAGCAATCACTAGTGTTCTATAAGTAGAGCACAATAATCAGATTTTTGTACACCATACATTAGCCTTTAGTTTCTTCACTTCTTTACTTTATGTAGATCTTCTACGATAAGGAATTTCTGTAGAATTTCTTACTTGTAGAAACATTGTCCAAATTTTCTTACACTTGTTCGTGGGGTGTTCATTGTTTGTGCAAACATTATTCACCATTGTGCTTTGTTGTATCTTGGAGGGTATTTGCTCCAATGTACACCATTTTTCGGTAAAAATAAAAATAAACTTAAAGAAAACGTTAAAATGTGCCTCATAGTCATTTTCGTATTTTCCCCAACAATCTTAAGTTTATATTTTGCTACGATGGCATTAGTGACTTCGAAAGACATGGACTCTGATTTTCACCGCTTGGAGCGCTTTGATGGTGGGGATTTCCTTTGTTGGCAAAGGAAAATGCACTTTTTATTTGTTACCACGAAAGTTTATTATGTGATCGTGAATCTAAGGCCTAAGGAATCCGATGAAAATGAGGAGGAAAGCACCGCTAAAATGCGTGAAAGGTTGAGGTGGGATCAAGATGCCGAAATATATCGCGGACTTGTACTGAACAACATGTTAAACACACTGTTCGATGCCTATCATACTGTCAAGACTGCTAAGGAGCTTTGGAACCAATTGGAGCGTCGTTACATCACCAAAGATGCCACCAATAAGAGGTTCATTATCTTTGAGTGTTTTTATTACAAAATAGTTGATAGTAGGTCTATTATGGAGTAGTTTTATAAAATTAAGAACATTCTTGATAGTAATTCCTAACAAAAGTTATCCTTGGATAAATTTGTTGTTGTTGCATCTATCATTCTTAAATTGCCTCCTACCTGAAAGTTTTATAATCAACTTTAAGCGTCGTAAGGAAGACATCAACCTTAATGAGTTGGGTACTCATTTTTGGATTGAGGAAGACTGGCGCAAGGAAGAAATGTCTAAAACTGAAGGCGTCTTAAAAATTTTGGCTATGGAGTCATCCAAGAGGAACGCCCTTGAGAACAACAAAAGAAGGTGTCATGGAAAGAGAAACACAGACTCGAAGAAAAAGCACAAAGGATTGTGCTATGACAATGGAAAATCAGGGCACTCTAAGCGTGATTTTCGTGTGCCTTAAAGAAGAAGAAAAAGTCGGCTGAAACTAATCTAGTTGCGGTAATCAGTGATGTTAATTTCCTTGAAGATGATGGTGCACGATGGATTGATTCAGGTGCGACAAAGCATTCCTGCAATGATAAGAGGTTTTCCATAACCTATGAACCAGTGAAGGATGGAAGCATTCTATATATAGGGAATTCGTCAATTGTGCAAATTGCGGGCAAATGGAATGTGGAACTCCAATTCACATCCAGAAAGGTTATCACCCTAACAAATGTTTGTCATGTGCCCAAGATTAGGAAAATTTTAGTTTAGGATTGTATTCTTAACAAGTTTGGTTTCAAACTTGTTTTCGAGGCCGATAAGTTTCACTCTCTAAGGGAGGAGTTTGTGGGAAACAGTTATTTTTGTGAGGGAATGTTCAACCTCAGTATTGATAATAAGAATATTATTTCTGCTTATATTATTGACTCACCTAGCTTCTTTACTTTAGCATAATCGTTTAGGAAATTAAAATACTAGAAAAACGAATAACATGGTTAAAATAGATCTTGTGCCTGGTGTGCATGTAGATAAAGGAAATTGCAAAACAATGCTTATTAAAATCGCTAGTACTCTTTTTCCAAATGTACAAAGAGAGTTAAAAGATATTAGATGTAATTCATAGTGATTTGAGAGATTTTGACTCCACTCCTTCAATAGGAGGTAATTCTTATTATATAACATTCATTGCTAATTATTCTAGGTATTGCTTGTTTATTTGTGTTGCAAAATAAAAATAATGACATGCCTAGATCTGTCAAGTATAGAAATGAGGTAAAAAAATTTGCAATGCAAAAATCAAATGCCTTAGGAAGGATACGGGATGGGAGCACTTTGAGCCACCATTCTTTGAAGAAAATGGCATAGTTTATGAACTTTTTTATTTATGATATAATTGTTGCATTCTCTTGGGTGAAAGAGAATGTTTTTATTGGTTATGCTTTACACAGTAAAGCACATAGGTTTATGGTAATGCAACATAATGATTATTATTCCAAAAAACACTATTATTGAATCTAGAGATTCCATCTTTGGTAAAAGTAGGTTTCAATCACTTCCTACGCAAGTTGAGCAAAAAGGAAGGTCAACGTGAAATTGAGGAAATCCATTAAAATGAAGTGGAACCTACGAGGAGCAAGAATGAGAATTGCTAAAACCTATGGACCCGAAATCTTATGTATTAGGATGGCAGTACACAACTCCATATCAGTTGTCTTAAATCTGGAATCCTGCCCTAAGACTTACAATGAGGCTGTGAAGTCTCAAGATTCTTCCTCTTGGAAGGAAGCAATATATGAAGAAATTGATTCAATCATGGAAAACAGAACAAGGAATTGATAGATTTACGACCTGGTTCTATACCCATCGCTTGTAAATAGATCTTCAAGAAAAAGTTAAGGGTTGATCGATCAATTGAAAATTTTAAGGCAAGGTTAGTGGAAAGGGATTTTTTGAAAGGAAGGTGTCAATTATTTCAACACATGCATTAATTGTAAGGATATCCACTATTAGGGTGCTCATAACACTAGCTTCCATCCATAAGCTTGTAATTAACCACATAGATGTTAAAACAACATTCTTAAATGGTGAATTAGATAAGGAGGTGTACATGCAGCAACCAAAGGGTTTGTTGCACATTGGCAATAACATAAAGTTTGTAAACTAATTACGTCCTAGTACGGACTTAAGCAAGCTTGAAAACAATGGCATTAAATGTTTGATTAGATTGTGTTATCTAATGATTTCAAATCCATGAATCAGATAAGTGTGTGTACAACAAGTTCAATGACAGTAAGGGAGTTATCATTTTGTTATATGTATATGATATGCTCATTTTCGGTACTGACTTAGAACAATTTGCAGAACAAAAAAATTCTTATCCGACAATTTTGAATTAAATGACATGATGTGATTTTAGGAATTAAAATCATAAGATATAATGATTCCATAACCTTGTCATAATCTCATTATATTGAGAAGGTTTCACTATTTGGATAACACCCCATTTGGCACTCGTTTGATGAACGTATCAAGTTGTGCCCAATGATGGTAAATTAGTGAGACAACTAGAATATGCGAGTGCAATAGGTTGTTTAATGTATGCCATGACTTGTACTGGACCTGATATTACTTATGTAGTAAGGAAACTTAGATATACTTGTTGTCTTAGTTATATGCATTGAAATGCAATATAAGGTATTTAAGTAACCTCAGACGAACCTTGGATTTTGACATATGTTACAATGAGTATCCTTCTCAGATGCCGGTTGGACTACAAACCAGGAGGACTACGCTTCCACAAGTGGTGACTTGGGGGGCACAATATCCTAAGTTCAAAGAAACAGACTTGCAACATTGAATTTAACTCTAGCATGGTGCAGTAAAGTTTATTGCTTTGGTTGTAGGAGGTAGGATGGCTAAGGAACTTGTTTTTAGAAATTCCTTTATTGCCTAAGCCTATGGCTCCAATATCTATAAGTGTGTGATAGTCAATCAACTCAATCACAAGCATATAGCAAACTGTATAATAGAAAGTCTAGACATATTGATCTTAGACATGGCTATGTGAGGCAGTTGATTAGCAAATGAGTAATCACGTTGCAATATGTGAAGTCACTGGAAAATTTGGCAGATCCGTTAACCAAATGGCTTGCAAAGTAAATGAGTATTAGGACTTTACAAAGGATGGGTCTCAAGCCCCATTTCAATGATCAATGATGGAAATCTCGACGTGTTAATAAATTGGATTGTGGACCCATTATTCGCCCACTAACAGATAATATTTATTAGTCAGGATTATTATAGTTAATTAGAGGATATTTATCTCTTAAGCATTTGAGATAAATACAGTCTTTATCTCCTAAGTGTTTAAGATAAAGTCAGTCTCTAATATTATCTCTATATAAACGTTAGAGATATCGCAAGAAATCATAAGTCATAAAACAAAAGTCTTTCATGCAAATAAAAAATCCTTCCCTGATAACCAGACAGTTAGTCAGTCCTTTTCCCCAAAATTGAAAAAAAACACCCCAAAATCAGAAAATTCCTCTTCACCCCTCGTTAGGGTATGAGCCAGCTCGATCTATATGGAACATACTATTAAATTCAATAAGTTTTCCTATACAGTTAAGACTAAGCGTGATTAGTATCGAGACTCATTCAAAAAACTCTTACTGACTCCAATGGCTAAAGAATTCCCACAGATATCTGACTTGGTCCATATCATCAATGAACTTTAAAAAGACCTTTAGAATAGTTTTACTGCCCTAACTGAGCAACAATCATGAACCGCTGAGGAATTTGGATTACCTCAAAAGGAGAGGTAAAACATAAGCAGAAAAGGATGGGAGGAAGGATGATACAAAGAAAGTTCAAAGTTTGATTGGATGTATGAGTCCTAGGAAGAAGAAACAAAACCCCATGTTGTACTAGAATGGAAGGACAAGTTAGCCGCACTTGAGTTCCAGATTGTTAGAATGAGGAGAGCCGATGAGCCTCTAGGCCTCAGTGCCCTAGATATGAATCCCGAAGATAGATTATCCCTCAAATTCAAGATGCTGGAAATGGATAAGTTTGACGGGACCATAGATCCTAAGATTCATGAGAAGATTTATATGCGAGCATTAGCCCCATACAAGGTAAATTAGAATCAGTTGATACAATTGTTCCCCTCTACCCTCACCGGAGCCGTTTCCCGATGCTTTATTCCTTTGGATGAAGCCTGAGTCCGCACTTGGAAGATGTTGTGAGAGAGTTTACCAAGCAGTACCAATACAATGCAGACCTAGATATCACTCCAAAAGACTTAGAAATAACAAAGCAAGAGCTAGAAGAGTCAGTTTCAGCTTTCACCATGAGGTGAAGGAATAACGCAACTCAAATTATGAATCGTCTGACAGAGAAAGAGCAAGTGAAATTTATGAGGAGCAACTTGCTTCTAGTTTACCACGATTATATACTAAACTACTACAATATCCATGTTTTATTAATTAAATTTTTTATTTTCTTTTAGTGTCTTTTTTCTTGTATCTCCTTTTCCTTCAGATAAATCCCAAACTACAGAATAATCCCAAACTACAGAATAAGTGACAACGCATCCCACTTAACTAGATCAGGCCGAGTATATCATACCCCACCCCAACCAACCACATCTGACCCACTATTCTCCCAAGAACCTCCAGATGACGAGGCCCTTATTAAACTCCTCAATAAAGCCCAAATACCAATCCAGACCCAGCCCGAAGACTTGTCACAAGTGCTAGAAACTATGCCATATGAAAATGTTGTCATATTTTTCGAGTCTGACCTGCCCAAAACAGGACTAGGCTACAATAACTCACTCCATATTAATATACAAGCGCTTGCTAAAGGGAATCCTTTAATTCTTATAGCAATGGTTCTGCTTTAAGTTCCCTCCGCAACGCTCAAGCCCTCAGCATTGACCCGTCAGAATTCACCCCTTCCAACCAAGCCGTTCAAGCCTATGATAATACCCGAAGGGAGGTGATTGGTATAGTGAAGCTTCCAATGACTGTGGGTTTTGCTAGCTTTGATGTTAAGTTTTAGGTATTGGATATACTGACTGCTTTTAATCTTCTGTTGGGAAGACCTTGGATACACTCGGTGGGTGCAATCCCATCAACATTAAAGTCAAGTTTGTGTTAAATGATGTCATTTTTACCATGATCGGAGATTTGCAGTTGCTGTAGATCAGACAGGTCGAGAAGGATAGTGTTTAGGTGCCACATGATTCTTTGGATATTCTGCTCAATGGATTTAGGATGGATCACCCAGTTCAGCATCTCGAGTATGAGAAAGTTTGTTACGGTAAAAACTTCTTCACTTTTGCCCCCTACAACAGTACAACAGTGCTCCTCATAATGAGGAATCTCTACTACTTTCCTGAAAAAGGCTTAGGCCGAAACTGTCAAGAAATTCCCAGCTTCCCAGATATGGAGAATAAGAAAGACTAGTTTGGCTTAGGGTACAAGCCAACAAGAAAGGAAAGGAAGGAAGCTATCTAGAAGCTTGCCTAGGTCAAAAGGGACAAGGAAGGTGAAAAGTGCAGGAACGCGACCAAGATCTCTACTAAGAACTGACGCTTCATCAAGGAAAGAGCGAGTGGGCCCTTCGATGAATTTCTGAAGCCAGTTAGCAGTGTTGAAACCAGAAGCAGATCAAAGGATGGGAGATATTCTACGATTGTGAGTGGGTCAAAGATGAAGAACTGTGAGTATAGGCAAAGCCGGGTACCAAAGAAGTCTCAGATTGGATGGAGTTGATGGAGCCAAAAGCAATGACAACATGCTTCATAGATATGTTTATCTCAGTGCTTATTTGTGAAGTAGAAGACCAGACCATAGACCCAGCATTCCTAATCACTTTAGAACAGGACGACATGCAGAATTAGATGATCGAGTATGGACCTCTAACTGTGGAAGAGGTTGCTAAAGGAAGTCCTGCTGCCTAAGATGCTCCAGAGCCAGAAGACTTGGATGCCTATATCATCTTAGCCAATCTAAATTTGCTTACCCACTATGTTCTAAACTACTAAATTGATAATACCATGCTTGATTTTGATTATCCCTTGGATACTAATATAGGTTATGATGGATTAATCAACTCGATTAATGATGAGTCACGTCTAATAGATTTAGAAGAGAAATAATATTTAAAAGAAATGTTGATAGAAAGTAAAAACCAAAAATCTAGTGGTGTTAAGACAACGGTCGAGGAAACAGTCAAAGTGAACATAGGCTCCCCCGAAGATATAAAAGAAATCAAAATATGGGCAAATCTAAATGAGAGAGAAAGAGATGATTGCACTCCTTAGAGAATTCATTTGCTTGGTCATATAGTGACATGCCCGTATAGACCCATCCATCATGGAGCACCACCTACCCAAAGCCAAACCCATTAAACAGAAACTTTGCAAGCTGAGGCCAAAGTGGCCCCTTAACGTTAAGGAGGAGGTGACGAAGTTACTCCACATTGGCTTCTTTTGAGTGATTAAGTACCCTACCTGTCTAGTCAACATGTTACCCATCCCTAAACTTTTTGGTCAAGTCAGAATGTGTGTTAACTACCGAGACCTAAACCGAGCATCTCCAAAGGATGACTTCCCTTTACCCACCATAGACCTGATCATAGAAAACATAGTCGAGCCTGAGTTAGTATTCTTTGTAGATTGTTTTTTTTGGTGTATAATCAGATAAAAATAGCTCCTGAGGACCAAGAGAAGATGCCTTCACCACCCCGTATGGTACCTTCTATTACACAATGATGCCTTTTGATTTGAAGAATGTTGGGGCTACATACCAACCAAGCGCTACCACCCTGTTTCAAATCCATAAGAAGGTGGAAGTGTATATGGATAACATGTTCATCATATCCAGGAAGAGGGAATACCATTATATAGTGCTGAGAAAATACTTTAAGAGATTGGGGCAGTACAAGGTGAGATTGAACCCACATAAGTGTGTTTTTAGAGTCATAACTAGGAAATTTCTAGGTTTTATGGTGAGTAAACGAGGGATAGAGGTAGATCCAGCCAAAATTAAAGTCATAGTTGAGATGCCCCCACCCTAAACCAAGAAGGAGAATTGAGCATTCTTGGGAAGAATCTAATATATCAGGCGGTTCATATTCCAGTTAACCATGATCTGTGAGTCCATGTGTAAACTGTTGAAGAAGGATTCGGGCAAAGAATGGAACCCTCTATGCCAGAAAGCCTCGACAAGATCAAGCAGTACCTTAGCAACCCTCTAGTCCTAAGCCCGCCTATGCCCGATAGACCTTTATTACTATACCTAATCATGATCGATACTACAGCTGAAGCCATGTTAGCCTAGCATTTGAAGAATTCATTGGTTGAGAGGGCCATATACTATTTGAGTAAGAAGTTGGCTTAGGAAAGGTGTAGAGAAAACATGTTGTCTTTAGTTGAATAATGCAAAAATTTAGACACTATGTTCTGGCATACTTTATTAGGCTATTAGCTAGGATGTACCCCATGAAGTACCTCTTTAAGAAGCATGTCCTATCTAACCGTACAACTAAATGGCTTTTGTTGTTGCCCGAGTTTGATATTATGTATGTCACATAAAAGTCAATTAAAGGAAAGGTCATAGCTGACATGTTAGCTAATCATTCAAAGCCGACATGTTAGCCAATCGTTCGACATAGATGATATCAGTTGATGGGAAGCAAAGTTCCCTAATGAAGGAGTTTGTATTGTGGAAACAGAGATGAGGTGGCAGTTGTAATTTGATGGAACAACGAATAACAACAGTTTTAGAGTAGGGATATTGTTGATCTCATCAGATGAAGCCCATTCACTTATAGCCATCAAGCTGACTTTTGACGGTAGTAACAACCATGCCGCATATGATGCCTGTATCATTGGATTAGAGATGGAGATTTAGCTTTGATCATATACCAAATTTAGGGTATGTGGAAAATTAGAGATGAACGCTTACAAGCATATTGCGACATCCTCAACCCAGGTGACGTCACCAGGCTAAGTTATCGACCATAATTACAGTTAAAACCCTGTGTTGAATATAGAGCAACTACATCCTCATACTCATACATCACTATAGACGCTCCCAAATGCGTCCTTACAAAAAGTTTTCTTACAAACATACATCATACTGCAGCGGAAGACTTTCAAGTCTTTAAAAAACAACATGAATGGTTACAACCTAATATACGACTGTAGTTGTGTGACTCTTATCAACCTATCTAGCAACTCAATCTTTATCTCACCATTTCCATCTTGTCTTACCTCACACAACTTATCCCCTTGCTCAACTTTTCTAGCTTGTTTCTCTTTCCTTTTCTAAAGGGTTCTCCTTGATCGACTTTAGAGCCTATACAATACAACGTAAGGAATGAGCGCAAATTGCCCAGTAAAGACAACATCAGGAGTATCGTGTATAAATGATTCAAGAGACTCGGAGGAATAATAATCATCTCAACGATAGCAATGAATCAAGAGTAGTCAATAAATTTCAGCATCAACATAACTTGTCAAACGATAATTTTTCTTTTGTTAGACTGAGCGGCTTTAAGGCCCAACAGAACAGCATTACTGCCACCTCCTCATAGACAAGATTGACTGACTGACTATGCAAGTGAACCCGAAATCCAAGCTCGTAAAGATAAACATCATTGAAATAAAAATCATTAAAATCATCAACATCAAAAGAGAATCAAATGCAATGCACGTGGACACGACAGACAGGACTCGGCCAGAGACGATAGACTCTGCTCGAGCGACATTCATCCTCTTAGGCCAGTAATCATAATTCATAGGCCATCCGCCTCATATTGATGTCCTATTTTCTGGGATGTTCATCTCAGTCTCAAATGAATAGAAGAGACATTGTCAACAAGAAGGGAACTCATCTAGAGTGCTTTCCCTAACCACCTTACAACCAAGCAACAGGACTCCTTCAACGGGGCGGACTAAGGAAAAATTTATTTCACCTTATGTCCTCAACAACACAGCTTAACAAGGAATACTGGATCAAAAGATCAACCGGTGTTCAGACCTAACAATAAGAGTTCAACATAACATCATCAACAGGGCGAACTTGGGAGAAGATTACCGCAAGCCCTCAACAACGTTCTTACACAAGAGAAATGTCGACTACCAATAAGTGCCGACATTCCACAAACAACACCATCATCAACGACAAGGCAGACTCGGGAGAAGTTTTCCATAAGTCCTCAATGGTATTCTCAAAGAGAAGAAATATCGGCTATCAATAATTGTCGGCATCTCACAACAACTACACAACAACCCCTACACAATATCATATTCAACTTCAGGTATGCTAATCGAATCGAATCATAGCATACTAGGACACTCATCACCTGCATTAAATTCTACCAACAGGGCAGACTAAGGGAATTATTCTACCCCAAGTCCTCACAACACAATTCAAATATATGTATACTGGTCACAATGACTACCAGTGTCAACCCATAACAGCAAGAGTCCAACATAAACGTCATCAACATAGTATGCTAATCAAAATAATGAATTAGCATAATAGAACCGCATTGTCCTTACCTGATTGGCTTATAGCCAAAGCAACTCACAATCTTTGATCACAGGGACCTGCATTATCTAGTCAAATAATACTATGCTCATTAGACATCATTTAACATATACACATTCCTTATTCTACCCTTTTCTCTTTAACCGCTCATCGCATTTTATGACAACTAGTTAATCCGTTTGAATAACTGGATCTTTAACCTAGCCTTATCGACACATTAGCGATAACAACCATCTCATTTTCAATGTATTAACATCATTCCTCACTTCCCACCATTCTGGACGCTTAATGACGAGCGTTTTCAAAAATTTTAGCCCCAACATGACAAATTACCAAAATACCCCCGATGGCCGCTACACCACTTACACCCCAAAATCACTTTAAAATTACTTTTTAGACGTACCACATCATTTATAAACTAAATAGTCCCTGAGAAAATTTTAAAAGAAAAATTATCAAAATACCCCTCTCTGGGTGGCAATTTATCAAAATGCCCCTGGGGGTTCCTGGTACCAGAAAAATCTCAAAATTACTTTAAAACGCTATTTTAAGCGTACTAAAGTCATTTTTTAGCTAAAAAGTATTTTAAAAAAAATTCGGCCAAAAATTTCAAATTGGTGTTCGAACTGAGCGCTTGAAAGCCCGAATTGGTGTTCGGAATGACCCAAAATCTTGAGAAATGGAACTTCTCAGCATCCTAGAGTCATCATAAATTTTTTGCAAAAAACCGCATCCATTTGGTATTTTAAATGTCACCGTAAAGTTCCAAACTTCCCGTGTCCGTTAACCCTTTTCTCAACCTCAGAAAAATCTGAAATTTTTCCACGATACAGGTCTTCTAAAAATAACTAAGGTCTATTTTTTTCACTTTGGCTAAATCTGACCCTAACTATTTTTTAGAATTTGAATTAGAACTTGTTTACTTAATTTCCATCTTTAGTGACAAAAACAGTCACTATTCACATCAACACACTAACACACCTTGCCCACACACACCTGTCTTCTTCTTCATTAAACCAGCCTTATACCTGGGTATTTTCACCCCATAATCACGCATGAATCTCCATTTTTGCATCCTTAAATCACCTAATCGCATTATAACTACACATTAAAGCCTTAAATCCATTCGATTTACACCATTTCACCTAAGTAAACACCCACAATTCGAATTAAATCTCCATGGATGAAGAACTCACACTAAAACACACACCTACGCACACTAAAATCATGCCCAATTCGAAACCCTAATTGGTTTCTCCTTTTTTGTTGATTTGGGTTCTTATATTCACAATCCCAACACAAATCATTACAATTTTTTTTTGG